>FXXK01001791.1:36508-46508 GCA_900184695.1 Betula pendula | reverse complement strand
TGATGATCAGTCTTCAGTTGAAGCTTCTTAACTGCTTCATCTGATACAACACTCTCACAACTTTCACTATCAATAATAATCTTGCAAACTTGCTATGTGATCATGCAGTTTGTATGAAAAATATTGGTTCTTAACCAATCTTCTCCAAAGTCATCTTTTGGAGCGAGCAAGCTTTTTTTGAAAACAAGAGTCTTGTTCTCATCTCCATACAAAATCTCCTTGTCATAGCCGTCATCAAAAAAAGGATCTCTGATGTTGACTTTCTCATCTTCAATCAAGAGATTCTTGCTTATTCTACTTACAGGTTTTTGACAATTTGTATATCGATGACCGAGCTCCCCATTTCTGATACAATTGACATTGGAGTTGGAACTTTGGCCTCGCGCAGGCTGAGGATTAGGACAAGACTCCAAAGGATGGACTATTCGTGTATTTTGAGCTCCTCTCGGTGTAGATCTGGTATTGCTCCTGACTTGCTGCTTTTATATAGTCTAGGCACACTGTTAGGCTTCAAAACCGTCCAAAGGGAGTGGAGACTAAGGACGTCTAGTAGAGACTGCGGCAAACCACCTAGGTATTGTGCCACCAACTACTCCTCGATCTCAAACAAGTCATTTCGAGCAACCAATTAGTAGAATTCTTCGATGTAATCGTCAACACATCTCGCAACTTGTCTAGGTGTACGAAGCCATTGAAATAGCGTATGAGAGTATCTGAAGGCTAAAAAGTGCCTCTTCATCTTCTTTTTCATCTTCTCCCAATTGCAGATCTTCGGCTTACCTTGTCTATCTCGTGATCACTTCAACTACTCCCATTAAGTGGATGTGCAACCCTTTAGCATGATGGCAACAAGCTTCACATTCATGCGATCTGAAACCTCCTATAATCAAAGATCCACTCAATTTTGTCCAGCCAATCAATGAAGCTTCGGCTTGTAGGGTGCCAGAAATTTTGGAAGCTCAACTTTGAAGCCTAAGTCTTCATATTGCTCATCCCAACCACGATGTTCCTGACCCAGAACAAGCTTGTGATATGGGTTCTTAAAGCTGGAATCCAAATCGTGATTATCCATCTCACGATCCTTCTCCAAGTTTTGCGCTGCTAGACGTTGGGCTAACTCTACAACCTACATCTGCAAGTGTTCAATCGTTACGTCCCGTACATTGCATTCACAGTAAAGGACTTCCTCATTTAGAAATTGTCCACGCCAACCACATCCACAGCCATGAAAACTAATGAATAAAATTCACCTCAAGAAAATGCTAAGCTTTGATACCAACTAACGCAGGGCACAATTGTGATGGTTCTGAAATCGTATGATAGCAGTAGAAACCAAGTATTGAAGATTGAAAAGGAAACTCAAGAATAGAGAAAATAACAAATAGGGAAAAGAAAGATCCTAGTTGTCCCAAATAAGTAAACATAGAATGACTCTGAACGACTAAGATTACATTTATACTTCAAAACTGAATTAATAAATAACACATACTAGATGTCTTTATATATGCTAAGATATATTTCTAATTTAACAAGAAAAATGAAAAACTAAACAAAGCTTATTTCGAAAAGGAAAACTTAATCCTAATAGAAAAGGAAAACTCAATCATTATTAAAAAGGAAAACTAAAACATATATGCATAAAAAAAAAAACAACTTAATGTCGGTCTTCTCTTGCATCCAAAATAGAAATGAAATCAAAAACAAGAGTCAGCCAAACATAGAGGAATAGATTCTACAAAAGATCTGATGGGAAGTAAAAAGCAAGGATTTTGGGGAGAGGGAGCTTTAGGAAGACTAGTAGAGAACGTAGAAATTTGTTGAAAAGATATTGGTATAGTAGGAGGCATGTATATTGGGGGGAACAATGTAATATATATAGACAGAGTTTGATTCTGTTGCATAGTATCATGGTTGTATTCAGTTGTTTAGATGAAGAGTTTGTAAAGGTGTTGTTTGTTGAATAAATATTCCTTCATCAAAAAAATAAAATCTAAATCAAAATTACAAATACCTTAGGGCATGGATCCCGATACCTAGCAGTTAGTTGCTGGATTGTTTTAGTGAATTAAAAAACTAAATCAAAATTACAAATACATTGGGTTTTAGATTTGGATCCCCAACAATAGCTGCCGAGCAGGTCTCGAGCTGTTCAAGTACCTACTGGAACAAGTGAGCTCCATAGGAATTCTCTCACACTTACTGCTCAAATTGCTAGTAATCCGAACAGACAAATGTGCGGATTTGAATCCATGGAGCATACCCCTAACAAAAGGATTAACAACATAAAGAAACCCCATTTGATTAAAAATAAAAAAAAATTTAAAAAAAAAAAAAAAAAACCTCTAAACAGGTTCATGGTAGATACAAGATTACATTAGCCTAAAAAAAGTCCAAAAGCCTGAGATAGAAACCTCACCTTGGTACACCAGCCTACATAGTAACGAATCCTGGTTTGACAAACAAAATAATAATATTAAGCATTTAGAAACACTATTAAGACTTTGTTTGTTTCGTCAGAAAATATTTTCAGGAAAAATTTATTTTTAAGAAAATGATTTCTGTAGAAAACATAAATCATTTCTGACATTTGGCGCGTACGGAAAATCACAAATATTTTATATATTTCCAATCAATCATATTAACTTATAAAAATTAATTTTATTCACAACTAAAAAATATTAATATAATATATTAATAAAATCACCAAACACCGCCATACCCTGCTGAAATCCGGTCGAGATCCCGTTGGGCCCCACTTGGACCTCGTCGGACCCCGTTTGACCCTGCTTGACATTGCCGAACGCTCGCCGTGACCCCGGTGGGGTCCCAGCAAGGTCCCGACAGTGTTACGATGGGATCCCGGCGGTGGCATGATGGGTCCCGACAGGGTTAAGACGGGGTCCCAGAGATGTCTCGGCTGGGTCCTAGTGGGGTCTCGATGAGGTCCCGGGGAGATCTCAAAAAGGTCTTGACAAGGTCCCAACAAGGTCCAGGATGGGTCCCAATGGGGTCACGATGGATCTCAGCGAGGTCCCGGCGGTGGTCCAATGGGGTCTGGCGGTGTTTGAGCTGTGGTTCGGCGATTTGAGAATGAGAAGTTCAAACTTGAAAAATAGTTTACGGTTTTAGAAAAGGGAAACCATTTTTTAGAAATTAAATAAGATTTTTCGGTCAAACCGAAAATGTTTTTCGTTGACTATTATTTTCCGTCGCACCAAACATTGAAAAATACGGAAAACATTTTTCAGAAATCATTTTATGCCGAAACAAACGGAGCCTAAGAATCAAGTAATTATAATGCTAAACCACATTAAATATTATATAAACATGCGCGCGTAGGTATATCTATTATTACATGATAAATGATTGTTTTCATTCTCTTAACCATCTCTTGCCCATCTCCATATAAAGAGGTAAGCAAATCTATCATTAAATCTATGGGACCACATCTGTGGTCCTATAATAATGGTGGATTTAAACATCTCTTATATGGAGATGGGTAGTAGATGGTTAAGAGAATGATGTGTAACATATCTCTTATAACATTTGTATGGTATGGGGCGACAAGGATCATTTTTATTTCAAATTAAATGAATAGCATATATTTCATTGTCAAAATTTAAAAATGATGCATCTAAAAATATACATAATTCTACATTTTTAAAATATATGCTAACCTTGACTTTATATACACCGTTAAATGCACATACATTAAATTCTGACCATAAAATGAATACTCTAAATTTCATTTGAAAGAATCCTATTCCGGTATGGGTATGCACCAAAATTTCTTCTTAAAGTAATTATTAGTTCTATATATAGTACTCCTTCGGACATTAATGGTACCTTAATTAGAAGAGCAATATTACAGCATCTACCAGTATCATTTTCTCATCCTTCTACTTTTTAAAATTACTATTGAATTTATGGGTTTCATGTAGGGAACATATGCATGGGATCCATAGATTCAATGATGATTTTAAAATGTGGAAGAATATGAGAAGGACAAAAGAAAGAGCTGTAGCATTTCTCTAATCAGAATCATGCAAATATAAGAGAAAAGAAAATAAAATAAAAGAAAAAAAAAAAAAAACACCACCGCGTAATTAAAGGTTATTCTTTTCTTTTTTACTTCTTTACTATCCAAAAGAACCAAAATATTAATTTGTCACACCAAAAACAACGGAGACCGGAAAGAAAAAAATTTATTTATTAGAGGAAGCAAATTTCTTAAAAATTTTGAGATCAACCATTGTATGCCCAAGAACAACTAATCAAATTTCTATTTTACTGTGTCATTATATATATATATATAGAGATAGAGAGAGAGAGAAACCTCACCTTGGTATAGTATTCGAAGAAATCCTCCTTTTCCTTTGAAAAAGAAAGGAATTAAATCAGCTTTTTGATACATAGAATTAAAAATCAAGCCATGATAATAATGCCAAACTAGAATACATATCTTTAGAATTAGTATATATGGCATGGGATATGCATGAATGGTTAGAAACTTAGAGAGCTAGAATGTTAAAGTAAAAGTATTGATTAAATAATTAAATTTAATTTTTTTAATATTTTGAAATAAGTGGTGATTTAGCATGGTTAAAGTATTAATTAAATAATGAAATTTACATCTTCTTATCAACTTAAGATTTTGAGACAAGTGGTGATTTAACATAGTATTTCAGAGTAATAATACATGTCAACTTCATGTCTACCTTATGTTAATCAAAATTGATGTACACAAATGGATCAAAATTCAATAATGATTCATCTTAAATTCAATAGTAATTTTAAAAACTACATCACTTTTAATTAATACAAAATAAATATTTAAGTTGACATATATATTTACAGTTAGAATAAAGGTCTCTAACAAGTGGTTATTTACATCTCATTTCAAAATATGATAGAAATCCAAGAATTATGAAAAGAAAGAAATATTCGTTGCGCACCATTATTCTTTAGAGTGTGGCAACCAATATTGCTGGCGTCATCGAGGTAGCAGATGTCATGTCTTCCGGCGCAGCTTCCACAATAAACTAGGTGCCATGAAAGCTCAAAACCATATACCATTATATCATTGGTGACGTCTGTACATATACAGGAATCATTTTGTGGGGGGAATGAAGGCTATGTTTGTTAAGTCATTGCGCTTTTTTTTTTCTTTTTTTTTTTTTTGTTGAAAATGGTAATAAAAATGAATGATATGATATAAAGTAGGGAGAATGTTTTAAATTTTTTGTATAGAAAAGTGAAAAAGTTATTTTTTTAGTGAATTTTTTATTTGAATAGTAATAAAAAATGAGTGATGTGATATAAAAAGTAAAAAAAGTTATTAAAAAGTGATTGATGGAATATTAAAAGTGGTGTTAATTTTGAGGGAGGAAAAAAAAGGGGGAGAAAAAAGTAATTAACAAATAGAGCCGAAATTTCGTGGACGCCAGAGACATTTGCTCAACTTGGCACGAGTCCATCATCCGATGGACTCGTTATGTCAACCTGAACATATCTATACCTCTTGGAATACGATAAGGAAGAGTTGGAAGAATACAATCCATTGTTAAAGCAAGAAGAAATGTTCACATAAAATGAAGAATTCGCTGGCTTTTGGCAGTTCACGAAAACCAAAGGAACTGCTAGATTTAGTATGTAACCTGGAAATTTCGAAGCCCACCGTACTATCGACTCATTAAACAGGCGATTTGGGCTAGATGGAAACTGTGTGACATATGGATCCCCTTGACTGAAATTCTCGTAGCTTAGAAAATAATGAGGGATGAAGGAGTAATTATTATGCTCCTGAATACCCGAGTCTGAAACTCGGATTCTGTAGTTACTGTAATTGATTTCCCGTACGTTGTATTTTCCATCCTATAAGTATAAAATCACACGACAGCTTATACCTCGGATCGCTGCAGTTTTCTGGATCGCTGCCTTTTAACGAAAACGGATAGCTTATGTTATAAGTATAACACTGTCTGGTTGTTCTCACATGAAAGCTTATACCTCGGATCGCCGCAGTTTTCTGGATCGCCTATTAAAGCAAACGGATGGATTATAGGATGGATATTGCCGCAGGAACGAGTACAGTACTGTTGAATACTATCAGCTTGCGCAGTACTCCAAGTTTGATGGACTTGGAGTACAAGAACAATAAGATCGAAAGAGCCAACTTCCTCCTTCAATTGCCATTTTGAGAGAGAAAGAGAGAAAGAGATCTAGTGAGAGGATTATGAGAGAGGGTATGGCTACTTCAATGCCATTGAAGCCATTGGATATCAAAGAGTCGGTCACTGATCATAATGGTTGGATTCGTAAAATGGGGTTGGTGAATTGGGCGTACTCTCATTGAAGAGCTTGACTTTGACCAAGGCGGCTAACAAGACCGAGCTAAAAATTTTGGAATAGATCCTCTACAATTTTTTTTGAAGTTTCGATTTTCAGATTATGTAAAATCAGTTCTTTTTTATATCGAACGATTTAAAAAATGTTATATATTAAAAAGGTAGTATGTTTTCGAAGCAGCAAATTTTTTTTTTTTTTTCACTTTTAAAAAGACCTTTCTTCTTTAGTAAAGCAAAAGACATTATTTAATTCAAAGTTTTTCTACAACATAAATCACAAGAACATAATAAAAATATATCAAATTCTCATTAATAACATGTCATATTTTTAATAGATAGCATTTTTCAAATCGTTTAATATAAAAAATGGCATAAATTTACGAAATTTGAGAATCTAGACTTTCAAAAAAATTGTAAAGGATAGTTATCCAAGACTTTTATGAAGAATGCTACACATACTTTCAAGTAATCATTAATTTATGAGGAATGCTACACATAATTTCAAGTACTCATTCTTTAACTGCTAAGTCAGGGAGTAATCACTTGGAAGTATGTGTAACATTTTTCAATCTTTATATATTTATTAATTTATTCAATTACCTATCAAAATGAAACTTAGTGTTCTTTTAGATCCCAAAAATTTATTTATGATTAAATATATACTAAATTTGTAACAATTTTCTTTTCGATGTACAACGTCAAAGAATCAGCAAAAATTTATCCTCAATTATGTTGCGAAACCTGTTTTGAAAATATTCTTAACTGAAAATGTTCATTTTATAATTACAGTAAAAACAGAATAAAATAAAAAGTATAAATCCAACTACTCGATAAACAAGTTGGACATCTCATACTTATAATAAAAGCTGACCAAGTCAATTTGCGTGTGCCACGAAACAAATCATTTTATGGTAGTATGCTTAGCTTTGCTTTTTTTTTTTTTTTTTTAAATAGGTTAGCTTGTTTATTTGTTCTGAAATTAAGAGACTGAGAAATCTTTCAAACTACAAAGATGAATATCTCATACTTGTTATTGCTAGTTGTTTTCATCGTAGGCCATGGAGAAAGCCAAAATGATGAGTGTGCTGAATTACGGTGTGGACGCCACGGCCCAGCTATCCGATTTCCTTTCGGACTCAAAGACAGGCAGCAAGATCACTGTAGCTTTCCTGGGTTTAATCTATCTTGCACTGCTACGAATGATACAGTGCTGGAGCTGCCAATTTCAGTAAAGCTCTTCGTTAAAAAAATTGACTACAAATCTCAGGTAATTCATTTATACGACCCAGATTATTGCTTCCCAAGACAGCTTCAAGGATTCCGATTATCTTCCTCGCGTTTTGATTTCAACCAAGACTACACGAATTCTGGTGACAGTAATGGCTATGGCTTATTCAATTGCTCCCAAGCAAAAGGAAAAGATATATAACCGTAGATCCCACCGGATCTCTTGTCTTAGTGGCCCTAGCAACCAAGTTTATGCCACCGATAATTTAGGTGACATCAGCTACTTGATCACATCATCTTGTACAAAGATGTACAGTGTTGGATCAATTCCATATAATATAATGATCGGTCATGATAAAGTTTTTGAATTGAAGTGGAAAAGTCCAGCGGCACACAATGTGAAGTGAGAGGGATGAATTGTAGATTGATTGGCGAGGGCTATGGCTCAAAAACGGAGTGCTTCCCTAGACCACCTAAACACACCACAGGTATCGTCTTCTATCCAATTTAATTCCACCTTTATACTCAAGTTCTTTATAGTTATGTATTTATTGAAGAAATTGAAAATTGAAGAGAAAAGCAAAAGAAATTGCCTTAAAGGACTACATCTTGTTCTTATTGCTTAATTATATTTACAATACATATTGCAAATGACTCTTATTTATAAGAGAATTGGGGTAGATGAAGATAAGTTAAGTATGATTTAATTACAATCAATCCTATAAGGTAAATATCCTAAAAGAAATATAAATCTAATACAATCAAATCATATATGCTAACATTTATAAACCCTCGGGGTCAGGATATAATATCACATAGCAATTAATAGCAAGAAAAATTTATGCAAATAATGATTTTTTGTTTTCTGATAAGTATAATGAGGAGCTAATTATGTTACAAATATTTTACAGGTGCATCAAAAAAATTAGTGCCTACTGGTAAGTTGTGATCACTGGCCATTTGAAATTTTTATTGTTGGGTACATGGAAATGATTGATTGTATTACATGCAGGTGCCATCTTAGGTTCATTTCCATTAGTACTAGCGGTGGTTGCCATATACTATATCTATAGGTACGATAAAGTAGAAAAGGCAAATCAAGTAAAGCTCAAAAAAATTTTGGAGGATTACAGAAATTTTAAGCCCACGAGATATTTGTATGCGGATATTGAAAGGATTACAAGTCAATTTAACAAAAAGTTAGGCGAAGGAGCCTATGGAACAGTGTTCAAAGGAAAACTTTCCAATGAAATCTATGTTGCGGTGAAAATCCTAAACAAGCCCAAGAAAAATGGGGAAGAATTCATCAATGAAGTTGGAACAATGGGAAGGATTCACCATGTTAATGTGGTTCGCTTGGTTGGGTTTTCCGCTGATGGATTTAAACGAGCTCTAGTTTATGAATTCTTACCAAATGGCTCATTGGAGAAGTTTATATCTTCAACGGACACCAAGAAGAATTTTCTTGGTTGGGATAAGTTGCAAGACATAGCTCTCGGCATAGCAAAAGGAATTGAATATCTTCACCAAGGATGCGACCAACGAATTCTTCATTTTGATATCAAACCTCATAATATTTTGCTAGACCAAAGCTTCAATCCAAAAATTTCTGATTTCGGTCATGCCAAATTGTGTTCCAAGGATCAAAGTGTAGTGTCCATGACCACAGCCAGGGGGACCATGGGTTACATTGCACCCGAAGTGTTCTCTAGGAACTTTGGGAATGTGTCTTATAAAGCAGATGTTTATAGTTTTGGAATGTTGTTGCTTGAAATAGTTGGCGGCAAGAAAAATGTTGACGTTGAGGAGAACATTAGCCAAATCTACTTTCCAGAATGGATCTACAATCTCATGAAACAAAAAGAAGACCTACCAGTCTTTATTAAAAATGATAGTGATGCAATAGTGGAAAAGAAACTTGCAATTGTAGGATTCTGGTGCATCCAGTGGCATCCTGGGGATCGTCCTTCCATGAAAGTTGCAATTCAAATGTTAGAAGGAGGATATAATTTAACCATGCCTCCTAATCCTTTTGCCTCCACAAGTCCTAAAAGCATCAACGCTGGGATGCCTACAATGCATTTAAACCAAGTGTAAGAAGTCATCTCAAAATCATAGAAATGTATATGAATAAAAATTTTTGTTTTTACATCAGAAGGCTAATTATGTTATGAAAGAATACAAAAGAAAAAAAATAAATAAAAAAGAAGAGAGAGAGTCTTTGTAAATTTGAAGAGTCATTTTGAATTATTTGATTTATTAGATTTTGAATTTTGATGAACTTTTTTTCTGTTTGGGTGTTCGCGATGAAGATATTGCAATAATGTTGTGCCCAGGCATTATCACTGTTATTCTTGGAGTCAATGTAGGGAATTGCAGATGTTTCTTATATCAAAGTATGAGCAAAAGGCTTATAAAAATGAGTC
>FXXK01001790.1:20878-91629 GCA_900184695.1 Betula pendula | reverse complement strand
TTGGTAGTAAATTCTTGATGAGATCGTTGTAAGGATTGACAACCTTTACACGCTCATATTATACCTTTGTTAAAGATCCCAAGTTAGATACAATCCGCGTTTTACCTTTATTTTTACATTTATGTTATTTACACTTTATGTCATTTACACTTAATGTCATTTACATTTACGTCATTTACAATTATGTCATTTAAGTTTATGTCATTTATGTTTAAGTCATTTACGTTTATGTCTTTTAGTTTTAAAAATCAAAACACCTTATTTTCATAAGTTGAGCTAGAGAAAAACCTCGAAAGCTTGATAAACCGACCATCACAGTCTCTACGGACAATACCCTCTGTTAGAACTATCCTACAAAGATACGATCTATCGTGAGCGGTTAATTATAAATTTTAAAATCGGTAGCGCTCCACGACTATCAATCGTCGTCAGCGGCGGTTGTTCAAGTTTGAAGCCAGCTGGAATACTGATGGGGAATGTGCGGAGATTGTGAAAAAAGCTTGGTTAGGTTTAGGCTATGGTGAAAGTGCTATGCAATCAGCTAGGAGGAAATTGCAAAGTTGTCAGTTCGCATTGTCGGGGTGGAGTTCAACTAAATTCCGTAACTCGGCTAAGATCCTTACTGCCAAGACGAAGCAGCTTGAAGACTCAAAATAGGGCTGATCCTAACAGCAAAGAGCTCATTAAATTGCTTCAAGGGGAAATCAATCATTTGCTTGAGAGGGAGGATATCAAATGGAAACAGCGAGCTAAGCGCAACTGGTTCTGGCAGGAGGACAAAAATACTAAATTCTTCCATGCATGGGCTAATCATCGTAGGAAGATCAACCAGATTAATAGCATTACGGATGAAATGCGGACACTCCGAAAGGAACCTGAAGATGTTGACCGCATTTTTGTGCAATACTTCCAGGGCTTGTTTTCCACTTCGTCTCCTTCTGGGATTGAGGCCAACTTTGCTAGGGTTCCTACGGGGGTCACTGAGGCCATGAATGACATATTGATCAGTGAGTTTAAGGTGGAAGAAGTTGATTACGCCTTGTCCCATATGCACCCGCTCAAGGCTCCGGGAACTAATGGCTTCTCGGCATGTTTTTTCCAGCAGCATTGGGCAACAGTGGGGCATGAGGTGAGACATGCTGTTCTTAGTTTCTTGAATTCTAGTCATCTTGATGCTGATGTAAACGCGACTTACATTGCACTGGTCCCAAAAGTTTANGAGACTAAACTGAGACTGAGACTAAGGCTGAGTCTGAGACCGAGACCGAGACTGAGAAGGCTGAGAAGTCTGAGACCAAGATTGAGAAGGCTGAGAAGTCTGAGACCGAGACTAAGAAGTCTGAGAAGTCTGAGAAGTCTGGTGCCGAGACTGAGAAGTCTGAGAAGTCTGGTGCCTAGACTGAGAAGTCTGAGAAGTCTGGTGCCGAGACTGAGAAGTCTGAGACCGAGACTGAGAAGGCTGAGAAGTCTGAGAAGTCTGAGACCGAGACTGAGAAGTCTGAGAAGTCTGGTGCCGAGACTGAGAAGTCTAAGACCGAGACTGAGAAGTCTAAGACCGAGACTGAGAAGGCTGAGAAGTCTGAGAAGTCTGAGAAGTCTGAGACCGAGACTGAAAAGGCTTAGAAGTCTGAGACCAAGACTGAGAAGGCTGAGACTGAAACTGAGGCCCAATGGATTTTAATCAACCCACCAGTAGAAGTTATGTAGATGGGCTGGATTGAGGGAAATATTTCCCAACAGTGGGTTTGGAGCGTTTGGGGGGCCTGGGTAACACAGTCTCCGCTTGATCGGAGTTTGAGAGGTTTCGAACAGAAATGGGCTTGGGTGCCATGGAGTTTGGAAGGTTTCGAACAGAAATGGGTTTGGGTGCCATGGAGTTTGGGAGGTTTCGAACAAGAATGGTTTTGGGTTGGTTTCTTGGAAAGGACGAACAAGAACAAAAACGGGTTTGTGTTGATTTCTTGGAAAGGAAGAAAACTTACAACTGAAGTTAGATTGATCGGTGGAAGAAGGAGAAAAAGGCGCGCAATTGAGAGGATTCGAAAGAAAGAGACATGTCATCCAAGTTGCTGACGTGGCAGTGCGATGTGGCACTGCCACGACAGCCAAAGAAGAGTCAAAATTGTTTTACCTCAAATCTCAAGCTTCTCCGGCTGGCCTTCTCACGACCTGACCTCCAACCACCGCATGCTGAGCAAGCAGCGAGCTAGCGCCAAGTACCGCAGGCTGGTGGCCAGCTACCTCCCCCTTGATTCGAAGGCATCTCTCTCTCATTTGGGCATCGCATGTTGAAGCCATATCTCTTTGCTTTTGCGCTTTGGGATTCTGCTGGGCTAGCGTGTAAACGAAATCACACGGCAGGTGTTTGATAGAAAGCCTCAACCAGTTATCTTTCTCTGGAGAGGACGACAGCATCTGTAAGCGTGGTCTTGAGCCGTGAGAATGCTGAGGACTTACGGCAAGTGGGTGAACGGATTTAGGTGTTCTTGAGCCGTGTGCTCAAGGTGAAGGACTGAATGCTGAGCGTGCAGTGTTTTTCGGCCTTTTGGTTTTCTCAAAATCCAGCCTTTTGGTTTTCTCTGCAACTTGAACTTGATAGTTGCAAGGCATTTATGTCCTCGGGAGTTTAAAGGAATTGGCATGTTTGGTTGCCTTTTCTGTTTCCAAAATAGGTAAACACGCTGGTGATATGCATTTGGCAAACCGTTTTTAAAACAAAAACACCAAAAAATAAAAATTTAGAAACAACTTATTCATGTTTCCGAAAACAGTTTTCGATGTTTTCATTTAATCTTTTTTTTTTTTTTTCCACAGTCAAGAATATATATTGTTATGCATATAATTATATATTATATACTTATACATATTTACATATATAATATATTATATTTAATTATTTACATACTTTTTTTAATTCAATTATTTGCATACTTATATTAATTAATACTACTATACTCATGACATAAATTATAATATTATATAACATATATCATACATTATTTAATAATAAAGTTAAACGGTTAAACCTAAAAGTAAAAAAACTAAAAACCTAAAATCGATCCCATAATCCCATTCAGGCGAATCAGGCTCTCTCAGACTCTCTGTCACTCTCGGCAGTCGGCTCTCTCTTAGTCTTTCTTGATCTCCCTCTCTTTCTCTCACAGTCTCTCCGTCGATCGTCCCTAGTGGAGAGGACGAAGTTTTCGCCGTAGATCAACAGCCATGGGTCACAACCCTCAGCATTTTTAAAAAAAAATTATAGGAGTATTTTGTCTTTTTGAGAATTTTTAAGGGATTTTTGTCTTTTTGTGGGGCAAAAGTTGTATATTGCAATCTCTTGATAGTTTTAGAATGACGTTACTTTAATTGATAGCTTGGAGGAACATTGCAAATTTGTTTTTCTTAAAGAGTATTGTTAAATTTATGCCTTTTTAATTTTTTTAATTTTTTAATTTTATCATTCATGCTAGTGTATATATAGGTAAGACCCTTGGGAGAATTATGTGAAGTGCTAGTGATCGAAGATGTATATTATAAAAAAAATTCTATCTGAAGAAATGATTTTAATAATTCTACTGAGCCACAAAATTATATTTGATATGGCAGGTTCTGATACCATGTGAGGACAGGCAGAAAGCTCTCAGCAAGGCCGAGTTGGGTGAACGAAAGCGTGAGGCTGAATAGATCAGGATGTTCTAAATTTGTGTGGAGCCAAACGTTGTGTAACACCTAGCTCAAAAATCTTTTCAGGGGATAAGATTACTGTAAAGATTATAATAGGAGACATGCTTAACTATTTCATTTAAGGGCATATTTTCCGGATCCAACTTCAGTTACCAAGTTCTTTTCGTGGATTTAATGCACCTTCGCATTATATGTAATTTTTTTTTTGAAAGGGCATTATATGTAATTATTATAGGGCTGGCTCAACTATTATTTAGATTAGGTAGCCGCCTACGGCTTATAATTTAATAAAGCTCTCAATTTATGATTATTAATAAAAATTTACTTTATAAAAAAAAGTAATATTCTAATTATAGTTAATATTCTTTAATTAAAACCTATAATTATGATAAACAAGTAATTAAAAAATGCATTAATATCATAAGATTCTCTTACAAATTTAATTCAATTCAACAACATTAAAAACTGGTTCTCCAAGTTCCAACGTTTAATTTTTAAGGGATTATAGATGTATTTTTTTAAAAAAACTTGGAGAAAGAGCCCCCCATGTTGCTCCGGCCTTGGGTATATTTTCATGCTCCATTTATTCAGCCAGCTTCAGCGACTAATCCCATCGGAATTGCTAGACGAATCAGTATCATTCGTGGCGTTCACAGTACAAACCTAGTCCCAAGCGTTTGGGCTGAGACATTGCCCTCATTTTTTTGTTAAGGGAGTTTTCCTTCTTGCCAGTTGCGAAGAATATCGGGACTCGAAGCTATGATTCCCTGCGGGTGTATCTTTTATGAGACTAGTGGATTCGCTTTCCTGGGCCAATCTAGCCTGCCCGCATTCTTATCCCAGGTCGGCTTACGTTGGGCTACCAGACCCAAGTTATCTCTTGTTCTATTTGATTTACATGCTTTCCATTCACGGGCTAAACTATATATAGCAGGCTCCCCGTTTCTGTTTTCTTTTGTAAAACCCTAGCATAGTGGCACGAGTAAGGTTTGTTTTTATTTTTATTTTTAATTAAATTAAATGTTTTCCTATTACGCATCTGTTTAGGAGTCCTTAACCAACCTCCATCTATATAAGTTTAGTCCTCCCTCACAATTCACACAACAATTTGTACATACATGTTCTGAAATTTCACAATTTTGCTTTGCTTTTGCCGTTTCGTCCAGCCCGTACAAGCTGTCAATGTCGTCCGGGAAAGGTTGGTCTTGCTATGATTTTATTTAGTTCGGAATAATAGCATGTGTTTTTTTTTTTTTTTTCTCTCAATTCTACAACTGGCCTTTTTGCTGTGAGATGGGGGATACTTCCATTATTGATAGTTTTTCTTCAAAAACAAAAAGAAAACGGAATTGCTTATAGTTTGTGCTAATTATATATATTATCGTACTAGGGCGTTTATGTTGTTTTGGAGTTGGAGAAAGATTTCAACGTTATGGAGCACAAATCACAACTTATATGTATATTGAGTAACGTTCAGCAAAGTGCATTGTCAAGCCCATTTAATACATCTTATACATATATGTTCCACGATATATATATATATATATATATATATGCATGTCCAATCTGCTATAGTCAAATTCACGATCACTGTTGAATCCCATGTTATGTTTATAAGCCCAACATTTTTTTTATCTTTTTTCTAAATGTTGGTACCATGCTTTAGAAATTTGGAGCAGGAACAAAGTCAGCTTAATTAGTTTGAAAATTGAGGAGAGTTATTTCCTTCAATACTGGTCAAAAATTGCTCTTTTAAGACATAGAGGCTAAGTCCATTCAAGCCACATTCATCTCATAATCTGCATTATCCTGAATCTTGTGATAATCATTAGAAAATAATGATAAAACCTCATTCAACAGTTGTTATTGCAATAAAAGTTTGCCTTAACAAAGATTATATCGAGAAAAAATCAAAGGTTATGTCATGCGAAACATTCCAAACAGACAACTTAGCTATTCATGCCAACAATTTTCTCTTCAATCAAAAGTCAAAAGAAAGTCATCCACAAAATCTATAATCACCAAATAAAATTCTCAAGTTCATCTTTCATTCGGCCAACAACATATATGGATCCAGATGTTTCTACTTTTCTTTCAAGATCGATGGTATGAAATTAAGCTTTCCATCAATGATTGAAATTTGTATGAAGCTCTTTTTCCTTACTATGCTGAAAAGTGATATATAGCAGTCCAACTTAAAAGATCTTGATACCAATTTTGCACTAAACCCTTTGACAATATTATCTTAAACTTAAAGCTATAAATAAGTGTCAATGCCACGGGAATAGTGAGGAATTTTTTTTTTCTCATTTTCTGTCAAAAATCCAACAAATCTTCATAGAGATGATATGATCTACCAATTCTATATGTCTGACAAATGTCTGAATTTTCAGCTAAAAATCTGGTGTCTTCGGTTGCTAAAAAGAGAGTGAGACAGAGATAAATGACCAAAATCAATTCCCCTCCTTTTAATGTCTCCTATTGCTGAAGAGTTATTTGTTGCTCTTCACAGATAAAATATATTTTTCTCTTCGATTTGGGTTATTTCTTATTCTTCATCTTTTTTCCGCTTCCGTTTCAAAGTAATATGTGATGTTGCTTTCTTCAATCGACGCTTTTGTTTTTCTTTTTGCTTCGAGTTGGTTCTTATAGCTAAGTTTCTTGCACTTTTTTTTTTTTTTGGTAATAATTTCGGTTTGGTTCTTGGGAAAATGTGAGGAAAAGTTGAGGGAAAGCATTTTTTTTTTCCCCGTATTTGCGTGTTCTATATGGGTTCTATTCTGCACTTTTTGATCCCCACGATGATTTCTCTTCCTTCTGCTCCTTCTTCGTAATTTGTTAATTTTTTTGGTTAATTATATTTGTGATTTAGGAGCAAATTTCTCTTGTCAAGATGAGAAAAAAACTATAAATTTCAACTGATTTTGGTTTGCTACGTCTTAATTTTGATTTGTGAACACAGAACATAAGGACTTGATTTGGTCATGTCATGAAATATTGGAGAGGCCAAATAAAAACTAATGAATATGATATTTTTGAAAGACGGTGTTGTCATTATTCGGTTGTAGAAATGCGAAAATTCTTAAAAATTGTTTTTGTTTACTGCATATGGTCATGTGTTCATTTATTTTGTGAGGACATAATTTAAACCTTCATGACGTGTTTTTTATTTGAGAGCTCCTACTATCCGGTCATCTAAACCAGCTTATTTGCAGCATCCAACAGTAAATCAACACTTCAATTGAAAAGAAAAAAAAAAACACACTAACATGAAAACAGCAGATAAAGTCACCACAGTAAATCCGACTCGACTCTCTTCATTCTCATTCTCTCAAAAAGCCGAAAACACTCCTGGGCATTTCCTTCTTGAAAAGCCTTAAAAATCAAAGAATTCCAATTATCCAAATCACAAATAGACTTTCTTACAAACAGTTTGTGCTCGTTGTCAAAATCACCACAGTTCCTATACATCTCTACAAGCAATGTCCACCAAATCAAATAAATCAAAACCGAGTTTCACCGCATGCCCATGAACCCCAACCAAACGCCACTGCCACCAGATGAGAAATATGAAATAAATTTTGGCTTTTATAATCTCATTTAATGCCNGGAATTTTATAAGTGTGTGTGCTTGGGCCCGTGGATGAGCCATTCTTAGAGTTTTTGTCTGGGCCCTACAAAAACCAATGCAATTTCACTCAAATATTCATACCTGATCCAACCTGGACAGGTTTCCAAAAAACAAAATTGTACCAACCAAAAAAATATGAAAATCCGTAAATTTTCGGACGGGACGGGGCGGGCGGGTTGTGCCATTCCTAGTTTAAGTGGTGAGTGGATTAGTTGTCATGCATTTAGCTGGGCTAGCGTGCAAATGTGGGTTGCGTGTTCAATTATGTCAGGATTTCGGCTCGGGTGCTGTAAAACAAAAGAACATGAGATCTGCTGTAAATATACCAATGGTCCAGATTTAAAGTTAGAAGTTTTAAAGCTATACAACAACGTGGTGGCCAGCCACTTTTGACGCCATTTGTTTTGTAAGGCAAAACGTAAACTCAAAAAACATTTAGTAATTAGTTTTGAAGAGAAGTTAATTTTTTATTTTATTTTATTTTTTTAAGATGTGTGAAAATGTATTAGAATGGTTTACCAAAAGATGCCAAACTAACCCACGACTACAACCATTTTGGCATGATTATTCAAATGACATGCAACATTTTGCCAATTTTTCAGAAACTTCTCATTTGTCAAAACACAGATGGTTTTTTTTTTTTTAAAAAAAAAAAAAAAAAAAAGAAGAAAGAAGAAGCTCTAATATGGTTCAATATTGGTTTGATTAAACTCTTAACCTTTATGAATAAAAAAAATTAAAAAAAAATAATAATATAAAAAAAAACCTCTTAACCTTTACGAACGTAACATTTCACGACACTTTTCAATCTGAGCGAGAGGGCATCTTACTTTATTTATATTGACATGATGACTGCTCTTTCTCTTTTGACAATTTTATTACCAAATTATTTTAATTTAGCCTATAAGTCTTCATTTCCCTGACTCGAACCGTGGTATCACTGATAGCGGTTGTTAAAATCCTAACCATTAATTCAAAAACCATACAATTGTTGGATATTAATTTGGTTGAACCTTGACCCCATCGTAACATACCAACTAATAATAATAATAATCACAATTTAAAACCAAAACTCAAAGCAACCATATGTGCCTGCTAATGCAAATACCTAATGTAAATTTACATTTACTTACCGGTATTACAAACTTGGGATAAATTTCTTAGGAATCTCAATCAGGAAATGGCTTCCAAAGCAGAAGAGAAAACAGCAAAAGATTTGGAATCAAAAAAGGAATCAATGGGTGAACAATAATATTTCCAAGTCGTTTCCTTCTCAGCCTCTTCCTGACGTACTCTTTCCTCTGTTCTTCTCCCCACTGAGCTTCCTCCACTCCCTTTGCGAGAATCAACGGTGGAGGCTGTTGGAATGGGCACTTGGATCTCCATGAGGTCTCAGGGAGCCCAAATCTGGAGACCCTTTTGAGGAAAAGAGAGAAACCCCACCTGAGGTGAAGAGAAGGGAATGTTGAGGGGTACTTGGTACAGAGGATTGGAGGATATTCCCAGTTGAGGTAGCAGGGGATTTGGGTGGAGATGAAGAACTGAGAGTGGAGAGATTGTGTGGTTGTGGGGCTGGTTAGGATGTGGGTCAAGGCTTGAAGCCTTTGCTCCCATGTTGTGTCTTCTTCCATTAATGTCTTTCTGGCCAATTGAAAGAGAAGAAGAAGATGAGGCTGAGAAATAGTCAAGAATTGCCAAATTGCTGAAATAGGCGAAAGTTATTAATATTCCCAGTTAAGCCCACCAAACATTTTGCATAATCTCCTTCTTTCCCGGTTTCCCTCAACTTTTTCTCCCTTTTGCCCAAGTCGAAAGAGGCGGGCAGGGCCGCAGGGGGGAAGTTTTCATGTGATTTGTAATGGTTTTTCAGTCGGAAACGGAAGCGTCTATATGAATGCTTTAATGTCACTCAGGGACAGTTAGATTGCTTACATTCAAATTTTACTAGTACATTGTGGAATGGTTGTTAATAAGGCCTTTTCAATTTTCTGGTCTGAAACCCAGAAAATATAACTCATGTTTTTTTTTTTTATTATTAGAAATGTTATTTAACATTCTCCCATTATTTTCATAGCATTCTCAAATGACGTGGCATGATCAATCCACAATTTTCCTTTTTCTTTTTGGTGAGTACTATCAATTGTTCTTTACTAAACTGAAACACAACAAAATTTGGGAAAAAATTACACTTACCATTTCCTTCCAATTGATACCCCTATTTATGTTTGACGTTAAAATGGATGAAGAACGCCACCTACGTGTGCAAAGTTTGACGTGAAATGTCCAAAATTTCACTTTTAAAATAACAAAAAAATAAAAAATAAAAAATAAAAGTTAAAGGAAATAGTCAAACCATCCCTCAAAGTTGAGAGGGTGATCAACCAACGCTTAGGATTGAAGATGTGGTTTGACCAACCCAAAAATCATCATTTGGGAGTAGCCAAACCAGCTAGGGATGATCCAACCACCATCCTCAACCCCTCCTCTCTCTCTCTAACTTTTTTGTTATTTGTATACAACATTCTAACTCCCAAAATCAAGATATTTTAGGCATTTAAATTTTTTTTTTTTTAAAAAAAATAGGTTGTGTGGGTCACATTCCACATTTTCCATCTTTTTCAACCTCAAATGCTAACGAAAAGTGTCAACTACAAGAAAATGGTAGTTTGAGGAGGTTTAAGTGTTTCAAATGATAGTTTAGACTTTAGAGGTTATCTACAAATGGCTTGTCAGGAATAAGTGTAACTTCTCTCAATAATTTTCCTACTGAATTTAACAAGAGGTGTTCCGAAAATGCAACAAAGCAGTCAGTTAAGCAGGTTTTTAAGACCATGTCGCATCTGAGTCACTGCACTTAAAAACAGTAACAAGTGAAAAGGCACAAGCACCCAAAAGCGAGTAGGCAATGGCATGTCTCTCTAACCATTCTTGTGAAGTGCACGATACATGGGTATCAAGCTAAAAAAGAACGAGGTTCATGGAATATCTTTGATTCTACTATACAATCAAAAACCTAGAATTCCACTGAAATTGTATAGCTGCTATATTTATATCTAGAAGCATAAGTCTGCAGCCACAATCCAGATCAAGACAGGTACAAAATTGATCCTGATCACGGTAGCTACCAAGATTATTTCTGTTCGCAATCGTTGAAACAGAAATAAGATATTCTCCAAGAGGGATGGTAAATCAGGGAATTACAACTTTCTCCTTTTCAGGAAGGGAGTTTTCCAACTATCTAAACTGTGATGAGAGCAAAACCCAAGCACCCATTATTGGGAAAGTAATTAGGGCAGAAGCCTGAAAATTTGCAATTTGATTAATAAATGTAATGTCGCAAGAAAAATGTGAGATACGAATGCATGTCTTAGAAAAAGCAAAGTGAGGAAAACTTTCAAGATGGAGGAGGCAATAAATAACATACCAAAATGAAAACCAATTCACTGTGGGCAAGAGCTGCAGTGAATTCATTTTTTTCCATTTCTTGTTTGATGAGACCTTGCAACTGCAAAAGAAATTGTTAGTTCATTCATTACCACAACTATATATTTATCCAAGCAATGACTAGGCTATAGGTCCACCTTATACATAGGGCAACAATACCGGTTTTGCTGGAAACCAAAATATCCATATACATTTAATATCTTTATAAACAATTGGTAATATGTGATAGGGTGAAATACATAAGATTTGTGAAATATACAAGGCTTTGAAATGCCTGGAAAATGTCATGGACTACAGGGCCTTATAATCCATATGCTGTAGATCCATATAGAGAGCAAAATATTTCTGCCATTTTCCACACAGTATTGATGCCAAGTGATTTGCCTCACACAGCTTTGGCTTCTAGATTGTTATTGAAAATTCGAATTTAGACCCCAAGTTGTTAAACAATCAAGGTTACCCAGCCAATTATTAAATCAGTTACCATAGTTATCAAAACCAAAATCCACAAAAACATAAAATCAAACACCACAAAGATTTTGATAATGAAGTGAAAACTTTTTGAAGAACTCTTCAAAAATGAAACCACTTCGGTGACCAGTCAACCCTAAAGGCATCCAATGAAAAAAATTTATATTACAAACAGTTCTTACTTACAAAACCTTTGTAATTTCAAAGACTCAATCTTGTAACAACAACAAACGACACGTTCACTTCTCACCGCAGTGGCTCCATAACTTTTGACCATCTTCTATACGGATCACCTTTGCGAACGAACCTTGTCTGCTTTAACCCAAAACCCTAGTGGCTATAGACTTTTATGTGGTTTGAATGAGGAGAATGAAACAAGGAGAAAGTTTGATCTGTTTAGGGTCAAGAACAATGGAAAACCTCTCCAAAACAACTGAAATATTGTCTCTCTAGGTCTATGAAAGTCGTGGTATGTGAGGCTTATATAGAGAAGGGAAAAATCATAGTTTTAGTTCAAAGTTGGTCTAATTTAAAACTCTTAGTGGCTGGTTTTGGTCGACCGAGGCATAAGCTCAGTCAATTGAGCACTTATGGTTTCAAATTTTATTTTGCATTTCAAGCCTTCGGTCGATCGAGACTCTTGGGTTTTAATATTGGACTTCACTAAATCATCTCAGTCGATCGAGACTTCGACCGAGTGCCTCAGGTTTTTGTATGGAACATGTTGCACATGCTCGGTAGATTGAGCATAGGCCGAGAGATCAACCGAGCTCTTTTCAACTTCAACTTTCAATGCCTCTTCAACTACATTTCGATCTCATCTCAACCCTAAACCTAATGCTTACAACAAAACATGTTTTGACATTAAATTGTCAACACTAAGACCTAACAGTTATCATTATTGAGAACAAAACATGAAGACCCAACTCCAAATAGGACTAGATGAAGGGGGAATTAATTCAGCATAACAATAAAAAAAATAAAATAAAAAAAGAAGCTAGTGGCCACTTTGTGGTCATAGTATTTCCAAACAATGAGGCATGCCTAACATATCAGTCTATGGAAAATCATTGAATGCAGCCAGCTGGATGAGATCCAATAGCACAGTACAAGGGTTTGCAATATGTGATATTTCAGAGGTTTATGACTAATCATTGCTGAGGTTGGAAGAGACCGTCCATCATACAAGTCTAAAGTCTTAAAAGAAAATGCCTTTCTTCAAACATTCACACTATGAACCCATTGTGTGAGAGCCCACAGCATGAGGGAAAATGAAAGACAAACTTTGCAATCTTATGGCCATAGCTTCACAGAGCTGTACTCCTAGCATCGATTTGGATGAGACCTTATAAGTACTAAAGTTATGTAGTTTGCACCTTCAAGATTATGAAAACAATTCTACTTGATACTTTAGGGCATCAACTACAAGAAAATTTTAGTATATTATGATAGAAAAGCAATAAAATTGTGAAATAGTATGATACAAAAGCACATAGAGGCTTTGTTTGTTTAGATGTAGAAGCTTTTTTTAAAAAAATGTTTTCTGAATTTTCAAGTGTTTGGTGCATACAAAAAATATAAGTCAACATAAATGATTTTCACAGTAAACAGAAAATGAGACATTTAGAGCGTAAAATGACTTTTGCATCTCAAGATGTGCAAGTCATTTTATGTCCCTTATACTTTTTTAATAAGAAATCTCAATTTATTAAAAAAATACAAAAGGCGGAATCCAAATATACAAGAGAAACACTTAGTTAGAAAACACAAAATGATAATAAAAAAAAAACATAATAGCTAGAAATATTTAAACCAAAGGCAGGTGTCCAGAGATCAAGAGTCTTAAAAAAAAAAAATCATTTAATTCCTCCACTGTCCATTTGCGGTCTTCAAAACTTCAATAATTTTTTTCCCTCCAAAAACACCACATAAGGCAAGACGAAGCCATCTTCCACATTGCAGTATTCTGGAGCTTACCAAATTGGCATTTCCAGTAGGCGAAAAGGTCTACTACTCGATTAGGTATAACCCAAGTCAACCTTACAAGGCCGAAGATGGTATTCCAAAGGGTACTTGCCATTGTGAGTAAAAATTTTATAATAAAACATTTTTATTATATTTTATTGTGAATAAAATAATTACTTGTGAGGTTATAAAAAATATGAAAGAGTGCTAGTACATACAAACATCAAAAACTGTTTTCAGGATCATTTTCGAAGTGTTAACCAAACACTAGAAAATCAATAGTTTTTGTTAAAAACATTTTCAATTGAAAACATTTTACGTCAAAACAAACGTAAACATAATGTAGAATAATATCACATTTCATTTTATGGATTGCTTCAAAGTCCTTATTATAAAACTGAAATTTATTTCATGAACATTACATAGTAATAACAAGAAAGATACTTAGTACAAACCTGATGGTGATACTTTTTAGCTGCTATGAATACTCTTTTCAACTGATGCTGAGCTTGAGAGATGTAGGAACTCAAGGTAGGCCCTTTTCCAAATAAGTAAGGATCCAGCACCCCAAACAGCTTTTGAGGATGATTGCTAAATAGGTTGTTGCTGAACTACAAATTACATAAAAATTTAATTAAGACCTCGATGTGCCAAAAAAACATGCAAATATAAGAACCGCCTCCAGTTGTAGAGAATGCTTGATGCTGTCACTGCTGATATTGCATAGGTATTTATTAGAAGTTCCAGAAACATTTCACACAATTTTAGAATTTGAATTCATCAACCAAGAAAAACTATCTGAAATACTACATGTACAATATTACCTTCAAGAATGTGCATCTTGTAGAGCCTACTTGTCTTTGAGCCCTCATCTATTTACCCAAGACAGAGAAAAAAAGAAAAAAGGATTAGGGAAGCACCGACAAACTTCTATATAGATTTTGGCTTTCCAAAAACTCATGAATTTATCATATAAATAGAGTCCCTTTCAATGGAATATACTTTAGTAATTTGAAGAGCCTGCTCAAGCCGCTGAATTTGAATCCAATGCTCCGTGACGATGTCAGCCATCTAGAGCAAAGCATAGAACCAAATGAAATTATTAGCCAAAAATATTCAGAAAGAACAAGCAAAAGAGACCCAAGAAGTCTTCACAGACAGCATATTTTATATGCTTCTTCAATAGGCCAATAAAGTTTATTAACATAAAAGATACTTGCTTGAGTCATTGCATCTAGGTAATAACTATTTCAGCAGGACTCCTGAGGAATAACACCAGATGCAGGGTTCAATATCTTTAGAGCACGAGGGAATCAATTTCACCACACTTCTCACTGAGTTACTTTGATTTAGTTATTTCTTTTAAATATTTATCTTTACTTCTAAATAACTATTTATTTATCCCTTGAGGCAGGGCGGTGCCATGGTTGCATATCAATTCATACGTTAACACACAGCATAACAGTACAATATAAACATCCAATACAATTAATAAGGAAATTCAGAATCTGTTAAGCCTCATGCAGTATCATTGAATCTGTTACTTCCTGTTTCGAATTTTTACCATTTGTTGCACTGTTAAGCACTAGAAACGTTTTTGGAAAAGACTAGTCAGGAAAATGCTTAAAATTCATTTCTTGCTTTAATGAGCTCTTTGTCCTCAAGAAACTATATTTTCTCCCTCAAAGCAGGCTACCCGTTCATATAGTTTTATAACCACTAATCATATCTACTTAGTCCTCCAATCAAGACTAATAGGAAACGTGTCTGAAACACTATTAATGTTATCTCAATTTCAAGCACAGTTCTTCATTACAGGCAAATGCCAACAACCATTACCCTCTTGTTGATTGAAAATATAAGAAATTTTAAAAATTACCAGAGGTACCAAAACTTCAATACAGATGGACCAAAAGCATCAGTGAAGATATTCAAACAAGAATCCACCAGTGCCTACAACTCATTCGTTTACCAAAACAAAAATATAAAATACATGGACAAGTTGGAGTACTGACATTTTCAACTTGTGAGGTAACCCTTTCCAGCCTGTCTTCGGCATCCTGAGCTTTATATTCTAAGTTATGAATATCAAAGTTGTTCTTTCTTGATGCGGCCCAAAGACGTCGTACCTAAGCATCCCCAAGTCAACTTCTCAAATCAGTTTAATTTTATATAAGCTTCCAAATAATTCAGCTGCTTATGATCATCATCTTTCTTAACAGAAGTAAAATCAAAGTCGAAAATGCAAATAAAAAAATAAACGGAAGTAAACCTCGTCTTCTAGAGCACTAAGCCTTTCATCAGCCCGTGATGATTCACCCTGCAATTGAAATTCAATTCATGCAAATGGAAAGTTTAATCATTTGATTAATATTCTAACACTTCATAAGTTAAGCCTAACATATGAATTATTTAATTCAAACTTAGTACCACTATTCTAATAACATGTTAAATCATAATTATCTAATAATATTCTAATGATTCACAACAACATTTAAACATAAAAAATAAAATAGATTGAAAGCTTTTGTTCATAGTTATGATGGAAAACGAACCTTTAGACCATCTATAGTAGACTGCAGATGGTGGATCTTACGTGAGATGGCCTCAATTGCCTCCTCACGCTCTTTGAGGTAAAGGCTTTTCTGATTTAGGTTTTTCGTGCTTTCTTCAAGAACTGATTCTGTAATATTGTTCAATTTAAATCTCCATTTTTTTATTAAAAACAAAAAAAGAGTTCAGATTACATTGAACGCAAATACCTCAGTAAGAAACAACTGAATGCTCTGAACGAATATATCAATGAATATAAGACGAGAAAATGAAATGGTACCTAATTGAGAGATCTTGAGCTTCAGTTGGTGCAATTCGCAAAACAAGCGGTCGTCAATAAGCGGAGCTGAACATGTGGTCTCCGAGAGAGCGAAGAAGAGAGAGGGGAATAAGGCCGAAATTAGACATAGAAATTGAATTAGATGAACCGCCATTTCTGAAAGCGCTTCTTCTCAGCTTTGAGAGCTTCACAAACTGTCTCGCTCGCTCTCAGGTCGCGGACAGTTCGTTTTCCCGTCGTCATATTTATCTAGGATTAGGACTGCGATTTTATATACAAAAAGTAAGCTTTTCAACTAAATTTTTTAAAAATAGATTGGTTTAAAAATGAATAATGCTAATTTGCTATTTTATCAAATACTTAATTAAATTTTAAAAATTATATTTTCAATCATACATTTAAAATTGTTATTTTAAGATTTGTTTAGGTTTGTAATTTCAAAAAGTTCAATTTAAAAATTAAAATTTAAAATATGCGATTTAAAAACGTAATTTTTAAAATTTGCTATTTGAAAACATAGATCTGAATTTTTAAATCACAATTTTTTAAAAACACAGTTTCAAATAATCTATTTTTTTTAATTTAATTTAAAATAACACTTTTATCTACTAAATCACAATCTCAAACGCATCCTTAAATTACATTTTACACTTTATAAAATCACAAACCAAAACTTTTCTTTTTAATATGATACTACTTGTACAAGTAATAGTTGAGTATTCGCTCGTATGACGTATCACATACATGCTGAGTCATCAGCAATGCCACGGTTAATACAACTGCAAATCCCAGGATCTTTTTTACCGCCACTTGGACTGCACATCTGGAAAGTTCTACACCCTTCTCGTACTCTTCCAGACATATCCTTCTATTTCTCTTCCTTTCTCTTCTCCCCCTCAAATCCAACATCACTCATCACCCAAATCCTACAATCTGAGCCAACAACAACAACAACAATAACAGTCTCAACATACCCCTTACCAAATCGCAAGTATTTGTAGACTCACCTCAAAAGTTCCGAGCTTGAGCTGAAGAAGAAGAACAAGAAAGAACAAGAAGCAGGAGATGGGTGTGGATTACTACAAGATATTGCAGGTGGACAAGAACGCCAAGGATGATGATTTGAAGAAAGCTTACAGGAAGCTTGCCATGAAATGGCACCCTGACAAGAACCCAAACAACAAGAAAGAAGCAGAGGCCAAATTCAAACAGATCTCCGAGGCCTATGAGGTATGCTTATGTTGTCATGCATTCACTTTGTCCTTGATTATCTCTATTGGACTATGCATCCTCTGATTGAATGTTATTCATAATTAAATGATCATCTATGTATATCTTTGTTGATTATATCAGATTACTGATAGGCAGTGAAAATTTGATCATTTATATTATATCTAGCACTGTTTCTAGTTTTAAATGCTCGATAACTGACAAAAGCGAACTCTTTTTCTCGCTCTTTTTTGGTGCCCCTTGAAACCCATATCACAACATCACAATTTATCATCTGGGTTTAGATTTGCCCATTTATTATTTCCTTCTTTATTTTGTTTTATAAGCCTCATTTTCTAATCACATATTATATCTTTGTTTAAGGTAGGTTCTAAGCGATCCCCAGAAGAGAGCAGTCTATGATCAATATGGTGAAGAAGGGCTCAAAGGCCAAGTGCCACCTCCTGATGCTGGGGCACCTGGTGGTGGTGGTGGGGCCTCCTTCTTCCAAACAGGGGATGGCCCAACAGTGTTCAGGTTCAACCCCAGAAATGCAGATGACATTTTCTCTGAGTTTTTCGGCTTTTCGAGCCCATTTGGAGGAATGGGAGGCAGTGGTAGTGGAATGAGGAGTAGTTCAAGGTCATTTGGTGGTGGGATGTTTGGGGATGATATGTTTACTTCATTTGGGGAGGGCAGGCCTATGAGTCAGGGTCCGCGAAAGGCTCCTCCTATTGAAAGTACGCTACCATGTAGCCTCGAGGAGCTATATAAGGGAACTACCAAAAAGATGAAGATCTCAAGGGAGATTGTAGATGCGAGTGGGTAAGTATTTTGTACTTTGTTAATATATTTAGTTATATTGTTATTTGCAGAACTCCCATATGTGCTTACTGTGCATTTGAATTGTTCATTTTCAGAAATCTGAATGGTCATCTTTATGCCTTTGGTTTTGTTTCGTAGATTAAAATTCCTGTAGATGGCCTTCCACTTCCTACTAATTTAAGAAGATTTTTCTGCTTGATCTTCGAAGCATGCCTAGTTTCATTGTTAGTTGTTGAAGATGTAGCGTGATGAACTTGTTTAAATTACTCTCTTAGTTCCAAATTATTTGCCCTCTTCTCAAAATAGATGTCCACTTTCTAAAATGTATTTTCAAATTGCATCTATTTCTGAGATTAACCATAAAACAGTTGTTTCCTTAAGAAGTTGGGTGTACGAAGGTGGACAAATAAAAGGGGATAGGAATGGTATGAGATGTAAATATGTTGTAGCATTAATGTAATGGAATGCTTTTGTGGCCGCAGAAGATTAAATATCGTGTTAGGGCTTAGATCTACATCATGTACTTTATGAGTTCTTTATTAAAAACAGCTACATTTGCAAAAGTTTCTAGGTCCCCACAGGCAAATGTGCACAAGCACACAGGAACAGAGATAGTTTCAGGGATGGTGGCTGTGATAGTGGCAGCAGTGTTGGTGGTCATGATGGATTGTGGTTATAACCATCCATTCACTACTGCTGTCACCATCATCGCCACTGTTAGGATATATTCAAAAATATTTGGAATATATTCTGAAATTTGCCTTATTTATCAGACTGATTTATTTCCTTGTATAATTTGATTTTATTATGTGACATCCACCACTTGATTATTATTGCCGCTGGCTGCAATTGCCACGGCAGTCAATGCCATCCCCACAAGCATCACCATTTGAATCGGAGACATGTTCCTTCTGCTCATTCTCCTTGAGCTATAGGCACTGAGATGGCCACCATTAACCATATATAGGTTGTTTAAATTCATTCTACTTAATGTTGTAAGCAGTGACATTACTATAAGAGAAATGCTACATAAACTCCCAAGTTTACACCTCTCAATGCTTTTGATGTAATTGTGATTTTTACTGCTACGTCAGGGAGTACGCATTTGAGAGTGTAAACTTGGGAGTTTGTGTAGCATCTCTCTTGTAGAGTTTGCAGTGCTCATATATAAATTTTTTTCTCCTTGACTGTTTAATCGGTAATTTAATATGAGCACAGGCAATCAATTCTTGTACATTGCTTGCCTCTTCAGATACACTCCCTAGATTTGTTCTTCAAAAAAATTGTAATTATTTGTTTGTATCTAGTATGCTATATACATTTGTTATCCCAACTTCTGAGAAGATTCAGCTTCTAGTATTTGGAATGTAGGAGTCTTAGTGCATTTGTTGCCGACTTATGTAGGAGTTGCTCAGGTTGTTGTTCTCTCATAGCTGCATTGGTGATCTCTTCATGAAGTTTCACCATTTGTGCGGCAGTTGAATGGCTATATACGCTTTATCTCATGTCATGTCCTTTTTCCATAAAATGTCGGTTTTGGTTTATTAACTTTACATCTTGTTTTACAGGAAAACCATGCCCGTGGAGGAAATCCTAACCATCGAAATCAAGCCTGGCTGGAAAAAAGGAACAAAAATCACCTTCCCAGAGAAAGGGAACGAGCAGCCAAATGTCATTCCTGCAGATCTTATATTCATAGTTGATGAAAAACCACACAGTACATTTGTGAGGGATGGTAATGACCTGGTTGTCACACAGAAGATTTCGCTTGCAGAAGCTTTAACAGGCTACATAGTCCACCTCAACACACTCGATGGGAGGAGCTTGACCATTCCCATCAACAATGTAATTCATCCAAACTATGAGGAGGTTTTCCCAAAGGAAGGTATGCCAATTCCAAAAGATCCTTCCAAGAGAGGTAACTTAAGAATCAAGTTCAACATCAAATTCCCAACAAGGTTGACCGCCGAGCAGAAGTCTGGAATCAAGAAACTCTTGGCACCTTAAATTGGATTGTGGCCACTTCTCATTGTGAATTAAGAGCCTTTGTGAGAGATGGCTCTGATTTGTATCTCCAGTTTCTCTTTAAGGTTTGATACTTTAATTGTCCAATAGCTTTTTGCAAATTTAGTTCAGCAGAAAAAAGAAAGCACCAAATAAACCTTTGTTTGTCACCTACTCTGTTCAGCCAGTATCCACGTGTCGCTACTGCTGTTCTTCTCATAATAAATGTAACGAAAGTATGCTTGAACATTAACTGAACTATATCTGTAAGAACAACTACTAGAACATTAAAATGAAATGTAACTGAACCTCTCTCTCTCTCTAGCCTTCACTCTCTTTATTTTAGAGAGAGAAGCTCTCAAACTAGGGTTTGAGATTCTACCTCCCTGGTGAGGTCCTACCACTGCCTCGTGCAGCTTTTCAGAAGGAGAAGGGATCTCTTCCCTGCTCCTCTTCTCCATTCTCTTCTCTCTTTTTTTTTTTAATTTATGGTTACCCGCCCCTCTTTTTTTTTTTTTCGTCTTTCCCCAACTGCTGCAACTCCAGCTCCCCACCATGCTGTCGGCCGCTATCCCCACCATGTCACTCGTCTTTCTCACCACACTGTTTGTTGAAGAGGACGAGGTTCTCATATCTATTTTTTTTTTTTTTTTTTTTTTTTAAAGTTAGATATGCTCTCCTCTGTCCCCTTGGGCTTACCATGTGTCCGCTCATCACCCTCTTTGGCTCTCCAGCTCTTCGCCAATGCCCTTTGATCTACCATCTGATGTCCACATGCCCTTCACTGCCTTCCGTCGGTCATCTTCCATCTCTCCGATCGCCAGAGCTGCTATTTCTTGGGGTTTTGAGTTGGTATTATGTAACTTTCTCTATGAATCTCTGGTGTTGTCTTTGCTTTTTTGTTCTTGTTTTTCTCTTTGGGCTTTTGTCTCCCTGCTTTTTTATTGCTTTACCTATTGATGGAGACCTTGCCCTCCAGTGATCAATTGCCAGTTTTGTTGGATATGGTTTGGCCGTTCATCAGCTTCTCTGATGTGGCCTTTTTGGTGCTTTTTTGTTTGTAAATATTTTCTCAGGGTTCCAAAATGTCTCCTACAAGAGTTTTTTTTCTTGCCTCTTTTAGCAGCCTTAATTGGCCGTTCTTATTCTGGCCGAATAATTTATTTGACTCATTTCAACGATTTCTTTGGTCACTGGTTATTAAATCGACTTAGGATTATTTATGTTGTTTGGGTTATCCTCCCATATTTTGTTTTGTTACGTTGTAGTTTCTTCTTTCCCCCAAATTGAATAGGAAAAAAAGAAAAAAAGAAATGTAACTTGCATCTTATTCACAACTTATAGACAACATTTTGTTCAACATATACTACTTTTGTTCATAAATCTCAAAACTGAACGTCGTCGAACTGGCTCTAAGCTGTTCCCAATTTACACAGTACTTAATACTTAACTATTTCATTGCTCGAACTCCAATGTCTTTATCTTTTCTTACTCTAGTTCCTCCTCTACTATTGTTGCTGCAATCTCAAACTCTGTAAAACAATGTTTTACATGTGAAAACAGTGAGTCAACGGCTTAGTGAGTAAAAACTCTCAATCAAGCTGTGTGTGACGTGACCACAACAAAATTTGCTTCTTTGTTTTTTTTTTTTCTTTCAGCAATGTGTTCAACCATGCAACCAGAGCCGAAGCAGATATTGGAAAGAAAAGTCAGAAAGCATGGAAATAAAGCACAACAGCAGAACTACTTGCGCAATGGAAAGGATCTCAGAAGGAAGACTATCTGGGAGGCGTACAACTCACTCAAGAGGCATTATCCACACCTTGTGGGTAAGGTCTTCTGACGGTATGAGCATTCTTCTCTTTTTGTGACCTTGAGGACAAGTTTTTTTCGAATGGGAGGCGAATGTCATGGATCTGAATAGAAACAGATTCGAGAAAGAAGTATGGGATTAGGGTTTTTCAGTGAGGATGGGGTTGATATTAGAGGTTGTTTTGGGGAAAATAGGCCTACGAGAAGGAAAGCTCGAAGGGTTCTTGAAGACAAGAGGTCAAAAAGATGGTTGCATACTTGCATGCGTTGTCGTGAGTGGAAGACAGAAAGTCTGTTGCATGGGTTGTAATGAGGTATACGTGTGAATATCTGTTGGCTTTGGAATGTTGAGGCAAGATAAATCAGTTGTATGGAGCTTGAGGCCATATCTGTACTATCTTCTTTATAAAAAACTTAGAAGTTCACTTCTTTTTGAGGTCGATGAATGTACCTTAATTAATAGAGAACAGGGTTCATCAAAACTGAAATTTGGCTTAATGACAATTGCAGTATAACTTGCTGAAACTAAATTAGTGAATTTTTTTTGTCAGACTAATGGTATATTTAAAAATAGAATACAACATAAAAAGCATTGTTTTCAACATGCTTACAATACAGAGCCTAATTGCCACCAATGAATTATCGTGACAGATCTATTTAAGAATTCTGAACTACTCTTTCAAAGATTATTATTACCCCACTAATTGAAACAAAATAATAAATTAGGGTAAAAAAAGGGGGGGTGATGCTGTCTTTTCATTCCCGATACACAAGTTCTTACGCAAATGAAGCTGCAACATCAAAAAATTTATGCAGCCTGCATATATCTGCTGTAAGCGCACCAGCAATCATCGGAACTTAAATCACTTCAACATCATATAACTTATTCACTATAATCGTCAGAAACTGCTGAATCTGAGCCTTCATCATTTCCAATCCTGTTTGCTGTTCCATCAGAGCCCTCACTCATTTCTGCATCTACCTCTGAATCTTCTTCTCCTGCCTCTTCAATGCCATTATCATCTTCAGAAGCATCCACATCTTCGTCACTCGCTTCCACTAGACCCCCTCTCCACCCATTGGAAGCATTAGAAAACCCTATCTCCCAATTTCCTTGATCATATTCCACTGCCTGGGCATTATCATCAGATTCCACCTCTTCTGCGTCATTAATATTATCAGCACCTTCCATATGGAGCATGCTAATTTTTTCATCATCCCAATCCTCACCCACGTTGCTTGGTGATTCACCGATGCTCTTGGGGCTATATGTGTCAGCCCTATCGGTCAGCAACCTCTCATCAACAGCCCTCTTTTCTACTCTCCTCCTCCTAACTGTTCGGCGACCCCGTCCACTCCCTTGACCATAAGTTCTCTGTCCTTGCTGTCTTAGTCCGTGAATTAAATTTTCTTTGCTCTTAACATTTCGCCTGCCCGCATCAGAATTGAAAACACGGACTTTTTTCTGCGACCTTTTATTGCGTCCTTGGTCACGACCCCCTCGCCCGCGTTTATAGCTGTTTCGGGTGCTTTTCAGCTCAGCACTGTTCTTTTCAATCGTGTCTTCAAAATGGTTTAGTTCTGTTAGTTCAACCTCCTTCACATTATTGAGAGGAGCATATCTCGAAGGAAGCTTCTGCGGACAAGACAAGAAGTTAGGTGATCACTTCTTTTGCAAGATGGTGACAGATTTTAGCCACAAATGACATTAATTTAACACATTCTAGGATTTCCACCCAGTGAAATTTTAGAAACGATAGTCAGCAGATATGTTGATGCTAATGAAATGCTAATCATAAATGATTTGCCAACACCAAGCTCTGCATCCATAAAGATAGGGTACTGCGACATTTTGCAAAAGGAATTTCTTCCCCTACTTTCTTATATAGGCACACCTTTAAAAGAAACAAAGAAATGAAAAGAATAACAAAAGGAAAAGAACAAAAATAGAACTCACAATAAATTCTGTGACTTCCTTTTCCTCACAAGGCTCTGGTTTCTCCTGCTTCAAATAAATAATGGACGCATCGAGTTCAAAAAGTCTCACAGCCACAGCTGCAGTGGTTTGTGGTATCCATGGAAGTAGAGGAACTGATTTAGGATCTGCAAAATCATGCAAAGCACTACCGGCCTGAGTACGGGAACCCAACAGTGCCTCTGTTGTTGAAAAGTTCGATGATAGACAGTCTCGCTTCAACACTCTCTCAAACAGAGTCAATATCTGAAACAAAGGTCGACTAGTTGAGAAAATCATTGCACCCCCCAAAAAAAAAGTAACAGTAATATATAAGTAAACATATAAAAAATCAATAAAAAAGACACAGTAGTATGCAACATGAAAATAGTGACCTGACTACAACACCTGTGATATGAGCAAAGTGAAGACATACAATAGTCCCTTAAAAAAAACACAACATGAAAATAAAGTAAATTTGAAAAGACCAATATATGTCCATATGATTTACATACATATGCATACATAAAAACATATATATATATAGAGAGAGAGAGGGAGGGGGGGAAAACTTATCAATTTCATATTTGAAAGAATTGTCTTCATAACATACAATGGAGTTTTTTTTTTCTTTAAGAATGAGGAATAATGAATTTTCCATTTTAAAAAACAATATTAGATGGTAATTTGTTTAACCTAAATGTAAAATCAACAATAAATGATCTTTATTCATTTTCCTTCTCTCTATCATTGAATTTCAAAGTAAAAACAATTTCATGTTTTTCCTATAAATTTGCCATCAATTCATGCTTGAGCAAAATCGCAATGTCTGTGTATGTGTACTGCTTTTTCAACCAGTCTAAGTTGCATGTATGCCATGTGACTTAGCCACAGAATATGTATGCATCTATGAACATACTTATGCACTCATAATCCCATGACACTCGAATATAGATACTGAATTATATTCTACGAGCATGCAACAACAAATGTACCTCAGTGCCTATTTATGAGGATTATAGGATGGTTACGTGCTTCCTCACTAAGACAAAAGAGTGGGACCTGTGTCTTCCCAACTCTAAGGTAAAGATCATGTACCAATTCAATAACAGAGGCAAAAAGGCAAAAAAACACACATCTCAACTGGCAAAAGCAACCTTCAAAAGTGACCATATTAAGTTCAGAAGACAACCCAAACACCATTAAACATGCTTCCACTAACATCAATAACGAAGTGTATTACATCCCTTTCATGTCCTACAGATGATACTAATCATCAGGAATCAACAGTGGATGTTTGCAGGAAAAACTTGGATGCATCAGCAGATTTAGGAGATCAAATTATATAGGATTCCATCAAAAGTAATGAAGTAAGAAGGAAACCTGTAGAAGTTCCTCGACTGTCGATGAAGTGTTCAGTTTCACACCCCAGGTTCTTCGAAGGTCTTCCATCCAATATGATTGAAGAGCTTCTGGCGGGACGGATACCTGCCAACAACAAAAAAGAAAATTTAAATGGTTTCCCACACATCTATCCAGAAGCAAGTGTAGTTCTGTATTGATTGGTACATATATAACTCACACTCCCCCTCACGGGATTGAACCAGTAACACAACCTTCCACCCTGTACTTGGGGAAGGAGATACCAACTGGTCCAAGGACAATTGGCATAAATGACATGAAGGCCAAGCTTAATCAGAACTACCAATACATCCGGGAGCAATCAATATTTAACTATAATGTTGGGAATTAATGGCTGATTATTTCAACACAAAAGCTCTTCAAGGTCATTGCTATCTTACCTCAATGAAACCTAATAGAACCTTGAGCAGTCTGATTCCCAGAGGAAGAGAAGATTCTAATAAACGGAAATTCCCACTATCTAACTTCCTTTTCCCTTCACATTGAACTGCATGCTCTGAAAGCTTAAGATCATTATCAAAATTCCTGTGGCAAGAAAGGCAGTGGGACTCTTCATAGGAATAAGAACTGAGACAGAAATCACAAACGTCCAACAGAGGTCCACACCTCTTTTTCCCATACTTCATTGCACATAATGTCAATGAATTAAAGCACTCTTTCCACATCCACTTTTGAAAATCTTGATACCTATTCAGAGCAGCCTTCTTCTCGGCTTCATTTCTCCCAAGCTCAATCCGGAAAGAAGATGAGGTCTCCAATATATCCGAACTTAAACCACATATAGTACTGCTAGGACTGTCAAAAGCAACAGGGCAATCTGGACTAGAATTCATTTCATCAGCTTCGTTTTTAACCCTGATTCCACTTCGGTCTACTGTGTTAGCACACTCCATATTCCTTCCAAGATTTTCTTTAAAGGAGGTCTCAGACCTTTGCAGCATCAAGCGCAAATGGGATTCCCTAATCCCACGTGCATCCAAAGACATCAAAAGAGCATCAAAGTCCTACACAAAATGGATTAAAAGAATTATATGCAGAGTACGATCACAAACAATAACAAGTGTACCAAAAAATACCAAGAAGAAAGAATTTGATTAAAAGGATCCTACTTTTACGTTAATATCAGCGAAAGGATTGAATAAATTCAAGTGCCCAATACATTATGGATACTGTCATAGGTTACTTAAAAAGATCAGGCTTCTAGAGAAAATTAAGGTTAATCTTGGTCAAAAAATTCAACAGTTAATTGATATCTAAGAGACAATTATCCACTGGAAGTAAGCAACAAAAACCGAAGACAATCTATCATTTAATTAAAGCAAGCAAGGCAGGCCGTCACTATGGTTAGATGCAAGGCATAAAGTCCCAAGAACCTTAGACAGTCTCATAAGCACCATGGCCAACTGGCCAATCTTTAACTACCCACCTTGTCCCCAGAAGCAAAGACAAGCCCCTTTTGTTTTGGATTCCCTATTATTTTGAATGGCTGAAGGGGTCAATAATAATTATTTCGAATATATGAACACAGGGCCACCAAGTAACCGTCAAGGACATTTACCAATATTCTTCCAGCTCAAAGAAGAAAGAGAAACTTCTCGCAAATCATTAGATACATGACTAAATATTCCTTTTGATAAAGATAACATTCATAATGGTATAGAAGTCACACATTGCTCAGAATGGAAGAAAGAAATCAAGAAGGAAGAGTTTCCGTACTCGTGAGAGGATAGACTCCAATTTAAATATATATATATATATATAATATATATATATATATATATTCAAGCTAAAGTATTCTGTGAGCTGCTATCAAAAAGTTCCGGAAAGGAAAAGCCCAGACTAAAGAGCACAAAACTCTAAGATTCAAGTCATATATGAGCAGGGAAACAGAAAAATAGTAACCCTAAGGTCCATTTACCTCTTCAGATCAATAAGCCTCCAGTTGCCATCCTGCAATTCGATAAAGATCCTGCCAGAACCAGGATCACTGCTAGAAGCAGATGCAACAAACTGCCAGTATCGATTCCGTCTACGATCTTGTCCAAGAGGCAAGGACCTGTATACATACATCTCTTCAGCTCTGTGCGCAATATAAGATTTCAATTGCGAGCGTGACCTTTTTGAAGCATATCCAAGTTGCTGAACAAGAAAATTATCTGGACCCGTGGAGAAATCTTGAGCAACAGAGGTCCTTTCAGTAGTAATAATGTTGAGGTGATCCTGAATGCTCTGTGAACCAAGTAGGTTTTGGTTTTCAGCAGTACTCGGGGATGCCTCATTTTGATCATCAACATTAAGCAATGGGCTTTGGCTGCCCCCAACTGCAGCACTCGTAGGTTGTGTTTCAGCTTTGCTCCCCACAAAAGACGACCCAAAATCTGATTTACTCATAATCTCTTCTTTCAAGCGACTTTTATCTAGCTGTGCTTCTGCCCACATTTGTTTCTTAAGAGCATTTGCTGCTTCCATACGATCCTATAAAACTTTTAATGTCAAATTCATGACAAAAAAGATAAAAAAAAGGAGCACAGATTTTTCTAAACATAGAAACAGTTCCAGACTACGAAAGTGGCAAGACATGTTTACCTCAAGTACACCACGAATAGAGTTTCCTTCATTTGCAACACCAATCAAGGCAACCAGCGCATTAAGACGCTCCTCTACGCTGAGATCAGAATATTCTCCTTCTGTAAGTCCTTGAATCCATGAGTCACCTGACTTGCTTTCATCAATCTCCATATTTTCTTGATCAATATTATTGACACTGATATCTTCACCAGCAACATATTGTGCAGTGGCAATGCTCGGACAGTTTTCATCTTTCAAACTGCTCAAGGGGATGGATGAAAAATCCTTCTCCAACTTATTTTGCAGATTGAGTGCAACATTATTGCATATATTTTGATTCCCACTTCCTAAGCAAGCTTTTACTTCACTGTAGGGAATGGAGGTTTTGTTTCCAATTGACGGAGTAGCAAAATCATCTACTTCAGGATCCTCATCAACATCATCACATTCAGAGTCTTCATCTCTTTCAACATCCTCAGCATCTTCTCTTTCAACATCTTCAGCATCTTCTCTTTCAACATCCTCAGCATCTTCTTCAGCTAAAAACCCATTTTCAAATACCTGAATTTTCTTTCTGGCAGCTGAAAGTATTGCCTCGGCATCGGCAGGATCCTTCCTGTAAGCAGCACGCACACGATATGTTGAAGGAGCTATTCTTTCAAAAAGCTTAGCATCCCTCGTCAAAGCAACAGAAATTGAAGCCTCTGGTGTCTTGCTCGTTGTCAGGTCCCTAAGTCCAGATTTCTAGCAGTATACAAATATTTTTTGATAAGTAATCAAAATATCAATAAAAGCGTAAGGCATCCCAGGTACACAGAGTATACACGAGAAGCCACCTAACTAGTAGGAGAGCAATATATAAATATAGCAGTAAAAATCATTGAATTAAAAGAATTAAATCTCTCTCTCCCTCACCCTCTCTCTCTCTACCAACCCTAGAAGTCTAGAATTGTGAATCTGGGCCTTTAGCATAAACACACAAAGCCAATGGACGACAGGGAGGGCCAGTAACCAAAAGTTTTAAGTTGATAACAATTTAAACTCACCTGAATCTTGTCTGCAAGTTCTAATACCGTTAATCCCTTGCTTCCCTCTAGTGAAAGAACATGAAAAGCTGCAAATTTGACAGTTCCAGGAGTCAAGCGATGCCTAGATCTTCGCGGAAGTAATAAACCTTTTTCTTGCATTATCACAAATGCATTTTCAGCTGCTGAACCATTACGGAGAGTAGAAATTATATCTTCGCAACCTTTACCCTGCAATCACATATAAATCATGTGTCATTTAATAGAAGTAACACATTACGACGAGTATAATAAAAGGTCCTGAACTTCCACATCTGAACACACCCAATTGCTCAAGCAGATAATAAACAGTGACCAAAAACTTCAGATCACTCCAACTTCAACATGAAATTGATAAGAAACCACTATAATGGACAAGTGTCTACATAATAATACGCATGAATACTTCCTGTGTATTCTTGATCTTTTTTCTTTTTATGTTTAGATGTCTCTTGTATATTTCTTGTGTACTTGGGTTGTACCCTCTCGCTTTTTATAAAATTTCGATTGCTTATCAAAATAAATGATAATAATATGCCTACAAACTTAATCATGTGATTATTCTGGTAAGCAAAACCCTAATGTGTGTTTCTCCCTACAACAATCGGAGTAGTTATGTATTTTAATGGTGCTCCAAATAAGTATAAGATTCAGAACTTGACAATCCCCAAGCCCAAACCCCACCTCCCCAGAAAAAAGAAAAAAGAAAAAAAAAAGCCATACCAAGAAATAAACTCAATTCCATACCTCTTTCCACCACTTTTACCAAGTTTACCTTAGACAATGCATAAACATCTTTATAACACCGCTAAGCAGATCGCAAATCTGTCTTTGATAAGTAAGAGTTCTATTTAAAAAACCAAAAGGGAAACAACCCAAGTAAACATTATCAAGCACCAAGACTAGCAATAAAACAAAGCTATGAAATCAGTTTATAGAGGAGGTTCGGAGTCAAAATTGTCATTGGGCTTGATTTTTGGCTGGGGGGATTCCACTAGAACATCTATTCCCTGAGCTTTCTCAAATTGCAGTGGATGGAGATGAATCTACAGCAGAAGTAGAGCGGCTGTTGGCTAGTGGAGTAGAAGATGTTTTCGAGATCATTGTTTGACTAGAGATCAAAAGAGACCATTGCTTGATTGGCTGACAGCTACAAATCATAATCTTCTTCATTGTTTGTGGAAGAAGACCTTTCTAATTTTAGATCTAAATTTTTTAATATTTCTCATGTACTCACTTATCAAAAAAAAAAAAAATTGTTTATCTTGTGTACTCATTTTCCACACTATTCTTTCAATAATTTCGATTCTTTATCAGTGTGTGCAGGTGTGTGGATAAAGATACAAAATCAAGAATGAACTGGAAAAGGCAAAAGTGTTCCCTGTTAGTGATAAATTATAACAAATCTGATAGGTCCTTTTGAAATTAAAATTCAGCTACACAAAATATGGACATTTTCTGAAAATGCCTAATCAGATCAGAAAGTTGATGATTTCCGTGAACAAGAATCTATAGTTAAGACTCCCCTAAGCTTTATTTCATATTTTCTGTAATGGAGCATAATTAAGATTGACCAAGGATCATGACTAAAGCATAATGGTAATATATAGCACTTAATGCAGTTACTCTTTTCTTTTCTTTTCTTACTTTTTCCTTTTTTGATATTAGTGCATACTACATGCGAAAGCATGACGTATAATCCATTACATATATTTCTGTGAGTAAAAACTAGAATTTAAATCCAATGCAGAAGGGCAAAATACCAAAAGAAAAATATAACAAATTGGGAACCTCATCATTCTCATGCAGGTATGACCACGTGATACTCCTTTTCTTCAACTTTGGCCCAAATCCAGCAGAAAGTGCTAATTGCCTAAATATTTCAGGCCACGTCAGTGGATTTAAGTGCCGCTGCCAGTTCCGTATATCAAAGCCCCATGCATATGCCTAATACAGAAATCACATAAGAAAAAAGGGTTCTGCAACAATGAGGAAAAAGTAGTATGGCAAACAAATAACTAATTCAAGTGTGCATAGAGCAGAGGTTACCCCTTCAACAATATGTGGATGTCCACCTCCCGGATTAGCAGCACCGTTTTGATTCATTCCTAATCCGGTAGAAGGTGTCCTTGCAACATCTTCAATATCTTTTATTATCAACTTAAGAAGAGCAACATGTATCTCACCCGACAACCTTGAATCCTGAGAGAAAAATTATATGAATACGCAATCAAGCAAAAAGCAGTTGCAGAAGATTAATTAAGAGTGGAATTTGAAAGCAAAGACCTCATGAATGACTCACATAGTCATGAAAAGCTTGAACAAACTCATCAATAGTAAACGGCCATAACTTGAGAACATCAGCAAAAGTAATTAAAAATCTCCAGACCTGAAGACAACCAAGATATTCAGACACAAAATCAGAGGCATTAATTTTATCCATTAGCAAAACTTCTCTCAAGAAAAGCAGCACACATAAAAAATATAGGGGAGAGCAGTACATTCATATCTGTTATTCAGTATGATATAAACATAGAATCAAACTGTTATCATAAAGCAACTAACTTCCGGAATGATGAAAGCATATAAACAACATTATTATTTGGAATTGGATTTATTCTTAAAGCAGCAAAGTGGCAATATTCAATATAAACCGAAAGCATACACATAACCTTTTTTTTCAATTAGTTACTAACTGTAGTATAAACACACTGTACCACTACAATCTGTCCTCATCTAAAATGGAATGAGAATGACCAGTAGGACATACCATCAGAAGGTTGCCAATATTCTCCTCTGAATTGATCCAGGGTTGAATCGCAAATGGTTTTTTCAATTTCACAGACTTAGGTGGGAAATCACTCAAAGAACCTACAATACAAAACTCGTGTGAGCTGCTGAGAAAAATTTAGGAGTAACTACAGCAGATAAGAACACAGGGCAAACCAAATTATGAGAAAAAGACAACCTCATCAGCAGAAGAACTAATCATATGATAGTAAAGGACATTATAAAAACATTTAGGATGTGTTTAAATATAATTTCAACAGTAAGAATGAATTTGAAATTCAGAAATTCCACTTTCTTCACTCAAATGCAAAAGTTAAAGGTGATATGGGCAAGAACAGTTTACTTGTGAAACCATAGTTAAGGTACGCATGAGCCCAACCCTTACTACAGATTAAATCTAAAACCTAATCAAAACTACATGAGAAGACAGGAAGACATAAGACGTTACAAGTGTTTAAGTCTAGATGTTCGCCAGCTAAGATAGGAAGTATTTACAGAAACCAGAGCATTGAAGTAAACGTTGCTCCAGAACTAAGCTCCTTTTGCTATGGTCTAGGAAGATTATACTGAAAACTAAAACTTTTTATAAGGAAAGATTCAGATACTCTAATAATTGTAGCTGGAATCCAATTTTGCTTATTTTACCAGACCTCGTCTTCAAATATCTTTGAAGGGGCAAAGGCTGTATAATTTGACTGGGAGAAAGTTATTTTTACGGTGAGATTTTCATAATCTGGGAGCCAAACTAACATGAATAAGAAGAGCTAATATCTCAGTATCTTTTCTTTTCCTCAGCATTCTAAAAGACCAGATTAAGGCTTAGCATAAAGCAGTCAGGTAAATGCTTGAAGACTGAACCAAAAGTTCTTAATGAAATGCCTACCTCTAAATGATTCAAGATTTTGCAGACTGTCATGATCAAGATTAATCATCGAGGATAAACCCTTGCTTGCAGCAGCTAGTTCCATTAGTTCCAGCTGTTCATCCTCAATAAGCTCCATAGATTCTCTAGCTATTCTTCGTGCAGTAGCCTTCTCAATGGCAGCTTTGCGTCTTACCGCTTCTTTCTCTTTGCGGAGCTCTTCTTTTTGCCTCCTTTTCTCAGCCTTTTAGGATAACCAGAGAGGGCAGAGCGGGAAGGGAAAGATAGAAGGGGAAGACAGAGGGTGGAATTTGGTCACTTATCCCAGAAAATCAAAAGGTTAGCTCCAAAGAACTCACATTAGAGAAACTTACTCTTAAATATTCTCTCTGCAAAAATTTTTCCCTTCGTTCAATTTCACGTCTTTGCTCACGCTTTGATCTCTCCTCTTCTCGCTGCTTTTCACGCATAAGCCTCTCTTCTTCCTTCTTTCTTTCCCGGTCTTGTTTTTCCATTTCTTTCCTCATTCTTTCTTCACTCTAATAAAACAAGGTTCATACTATTAGTGTAAAAAGAGGCTGTTGACCTTCTGGGAAGGGCAGAACAGGCTAACTTCAGAGAACAAAGATTCATGACTGATAAGTTCAAACCTTTCGCCTCAGAATATCTTGTTTCTCAAGCTCTTTCCTCATCCGCATCTCATGTGCTTCAACATCTCTTGCAACACTAGCATCTTCACTCTAAATGAGGAAACAAAAAATATAAAATAATCCTTGATAAAGACAAAAAAAAAAATATATATATATATATATATATCTGAATTAGTTTGACTGGTTTAGGATACCTTGCGTTTCCTCTCCTTCCTTAAAATAGCATCATTCTGAAAGATTTGCCCATCAGATGCTACATATGAATCTTCTGGTCCAATAATTGGATGATCACTAAACTGAGAATTAATTCTAACATTTGCTAGGGCATCCCTTTCTGGGACTCGGTCATCATCCCTGGGAGGTGATGATAAGGCAAGTCCCTTCCTGTCTTGCTGAGACAAACGAACACGACCTTGGACACCATGAACCCTGGGCACTGGTTCATTTCCAAGCACAAATGATGAAGTTCTGGCAGTTGGACCATCAGCCATTGGGTCATGAAAATGAGATTGGGCAACTTGTCCAAATGCATCAGCAGATCTAATACCAGGCTGGTCTGGAAGAAATGGATATTCATGAAGCACCCTTGCAGCCTGGATGAATTTTATTCAACTTCAAGATGTTAATCCATAAGAATGTGGTACAGAAGTATATGCTTCCAACAAAACAATTTTCAGTTAAAAATACAACCATCATATGAAGACAAGCTACCAACAGTATAAAAATTTAAATATGGATATATTAAGAGCAAAAATTCTTATTTGATAAAGGGAAAAAAATGACAAGGAAAAGAAAAAAAAAAAGTAGCAAAGCATAAAGCAAGATACTTTGTTCTTGGCCATAGTATTAGGAAACAGATATGTTTGCTCTTTTAATTTCAGGCAATCAAATTTTCTATTTAGCTTGGGATTTCTTAGTAGAAAAGCTTATACCAGACTGTACAAGAAACAAGAACCCACAAAAATAGTTTCTTCATGTAAAGAAATTCGAAATACTAAAAACTTGGAAATTGAGTAGAAAAAATGGAGGTATAGTACTCTAAGATGAAGACCCAGACCTATATAACACAATAATGAAGCATAACGATTTATAACAGAAAAGGAAACATCACAAATGATTAATGCTGTTTCTAGCTTTCGTAATTTTCTTTATCTTTTTTCTTCCAATGGTTAGGCGTTTCTTTGTATACGTCTTGTATACTTGGATTGCACATTTGCGCTTTTTAATGAATTTCAATTACTTACAAACAAAAAAAAATCACTGTGCATGCCAAAGTGATGAAGTGTGGTGCATTTAACACAAATTTTATTGAAGAATTCAGAGACGAACTTTATATGATTTGACATCACGTTGCTCATATAATTTGCCCTCGTAAGGATGTCCTGGCCGCTTCTGCTGCTCTGGAACTGCTCCTTCACATGCAATACCAAAGGTTTAGCAGGAAAACAACTTACAAACTGGAACACACATATTATGTTGTAAGTAACGATTTGCCAGCAAGGCATACCATAGAGGACAATAAAGTGTGGCAAGTCTGCTCTATATACAAGGCAAGCAATAGCCAGATGAGATGATGCCCCCACAGGCCTCATTGTCAAATACAATGTAGAAGGAAACAAAGATCTAGATTCTAAAGTCATTTGAGCAAATAAAAAGTATTATGATAATTGACCATCAAAATCATTATTTCACTTCCCTGATCAAAACACAAAATTCTTTTCTGATTAGTACGTTACACACAAACCTAGTGGGTCTTGAACCCACAACCAGACCCTCCACCCATTCTTATGAAGAGAAGAAGTATCATTTCAGCCCAACCTCACCCTATGAAAACCATGAGCTAATTTTCATGAGCAGTCAAATTGACAGAACTCCACTCAACTCACTAAGCCTTAATCCCCATTAAATTGAAGTCAACATCACACAAGCATAAACCACAAAAGGCATGGACTATTTCACATAAAGATCATATTTACGTTAAAAAAAAAAAATACTCCATCTACTAATCTACCATAACTGATAACAAGAAAGTCTTCAAAATTAATATGTTCTAAGTAATTAAAAGAGCAAAAGTAATCTACAACAGGCCCAAAAATTCTGCAATCCACAACAACAATTCAAATATTTCACTTTTTTAAAAAACAATTATGCTGAGTAGAATTTCAGATTTTCCCACTATCTCCATCACTTATCAGATAAGAAATCTTGAGGGCTCATCTTTCCTACACAATTGGCATATGTATATAGAATCTTTAAAGGGCAGGAATTAACAGCTTGCTAACCCAGCTAAAAGCAAAGTGCCTTCGCATTGCATACAAATAAATATGACAACTGATTAGAAGCACTAGTATATCATGCAAACAATTAAAATAAAAAATAAAAAATAAAAAAGGCCGAGTCAGAAGACACTATATAAGTGCATGGACCAACTCAACAACAGTCAGCTCCATGAGAAAGGTCTATGCATGTTTGTAGTCAGCTTAATTTAGGTTACAGAGGGAATTATACTTTCACTTATCAAACCTTAAAGAAATGAATATAAAACACAAGGATTGTTGAAAATTTGTAAGACGGGGACATCAATTAACCAGACATCATCAAAGACCAAGTTATTTGCTAAATTGCGAAACTGAAATTTCACATATTATACACAATGCCAATGTCACTAGTGCATATTCAGTACTAAACATGAAAACAATATACAATGCTTGATGCTAAGCATTCTTGGATCGAGTAGTATAAAATAATATCCCACAAGACATCAAATTCAATAACAAAACACATCAGCCATACCTATAAGTGCCCCAAATGCATCTGGCGGCAAGGGATCAAACTCAATCCCAAGAATCGGCCCATCTTCCCTCAATGGCTCCCCCAACTGCGCCTCCACACAGGCAATGGCTCTGCGCTCCAATACCGACTGCGGTGACTCGTAATACCTCCTCACCATTGGCACATCATCCACCACATTCCTTGTCCCCACATTCCGAAACTCCAAACGGCTCGAACCAGACCCCGACCCCGACCCATAGTCACTACCTGGCTCGCCTGCTCTCAACTCATCCACAGGAGACTCCGGCAAAGCCACGGCCGCCGCTTTACGCGGCCTCTTCACTGGAACATCCTTCTTGTCCTTCAACCTCCTGTGACAAAACCACATCTGCAATTGGCGATCCGAAAGCCCCAATTTCTCCGACAGCTGCACCCTCGTTGCCTCCGACGGGTACGTCTCCACTGAATCAAAACCACAAAAATACAAGAAAATCAACAAATTAAGCAAAAATCACAAAGCAAAACTCAAATAAATTAAACAAAAAACAAAAAAATCAACGAATTTAACAAAAAAAACAACAAATTGAACCAAACTCAAAAACCATCATCTAAGAACATATATAAACACACGGGAAAAAATAAAAGAATAAACAGCAACCGGTACGTACTGGCATAGGCTTTCTCGAGGGTTTCGAGCTGAAAAGGGGTCTTCATCTGGCGCTTGGGCTTGCTTTGCCCTTCACTGGAATTACCGAATTTGCTGTTGCTATTGTTATTATTGTGATCATTGCTCTGGTTCCGATCTTCTCCTTCCGACACGGCCTCCATGGAAGACGACGATCGAGATCGCACAGCGACCGTCCCTTCGAAACCCTAGAAATTTCACGGATCCAAAAGAGAAGTCCCAAGACCTCCAAACCCAAACAACACGATTATTTTTATCTCTCTCCAAAACTCTTTCCGAAGACTGAATACGTAAAAGTCAAGGAAGCGAATAGCGGAAGAATTATCATCATCGAATATCAAATAAAAATACAACCAATAATAAATGTCAAATGGATTGAGAAGAAAGAATAAGAAGAAGAATAATAATAAAAGAACAAACGAAAAATAGGAAAAGGCAAAATCACAACAGTCCCTCCTCCTCACTCTAATTCCACCTTCCATAATTCCTTTTTTAAAATTTTATTTTTCTTTTCTTTCTTTTTAATGAACGGTGTGTTTGCGTCAAACCAGGCCTTAACGTGGGCTAGAAAACAAAATCAACGAGTGAACTGTCTCTGTTTAATTTTGATGAACCTTTTCTTATTGGTTCTTTCTTTTTCTTTTCTTTTTTCTTTTTTTCTTTTTATTTTCTTGTTGAGTGCTTGTATGTCGTTACGGGGGTCATAGCGTTTCGGTTCTAAAATTTGTTTTGTGGTTTGGGTTGGTTGGGATCGTTGGGGTGGGACGATCCGATCGAGTTGGTGTTTGTGGTTTGTGTTGTTGTGGGCCCCGGTATTCGTTTTGCGGCTTACCCGATTATACAGGGCTGCTTTGTTAGCTTGTGGAGTTGGGCTTCACAAAGCCCAATAATAATAAATGATCTCCCAATTTCAAGTAAGGCTAAAAAAAAGCATAAAACTTTGTGAATTTTATCTTCTATACTCTATATATGCTTTATATAATTCATCGATCATAATAAAAATTAGAGTAAATATATAATAAATTCATGAGTAAATGTGTCTATATGATAACACTCAGTTTTTAAAAATCAAGTTTCACCGTTTAAATTTTTCGCAAATTTGAAAGAACTCCATCTATGTGTTTTTTGTCCAATTATTCAACATTCATTAGTGCCACATCAAATTAAAATAATATTTTTATTATTTTATTAAAAAATAAATTTACAAATTTAAAATCCTTAAAAAAAATCCCACTCCCACCGTTGGGGTGGGTCACGGATCACGCCACCCCCAACCCTCTACGGGTGGCTCGCAGGCCAATTGGTTTCTCTATCGTTGTTGAGGAGCCCCACCTTAGAGTGGTGGTTGGGTCAAGGTGCTCATCACCACTATTGGAGATGATTTTTTAAAAAGATTTTTATCTTTTAGTATTTATTTTAAAGATTTTATATTTTAATTTGACGTGGCAAAATGCTAACGTGGCACTAGTAATCGTAGAATAATTGGATGAAAAACATATGGAGGGAACTCTTTCAAATTCGCAAAAAATTTACGCCGTCAAAGTTGATTTTTAAAAATGGGGTAAATACATTTTTGCCCCTTGGGGATAACCAACCACCCTTAAAGGCCATAGGGGTGGTTCGGCCACCACCTTGGCCAAAATGGGAGTGGTCGACCACCCCTCATTTCTTTTCTCTTTTTTTTTTAATTATTTTTTTTGTTCTATTTTATCTTTTTTTTAAAAAAATAATAATAATAATAAGACGTAGTCATGTATTAGTATTTTAAAATTAATCTATGGATTTTCGTTAAATTTTTGGACAGAAAATTGATAGAGGTATCATCTCCTTCTTTAGTCAAAATTGAGATACCATTAATGGTACAAAGTAAAATCGAAGTGGTTAAAAATAAAGCCGTTAAACCACATAAGGCAAAAATGTATTTAACCCTTTAAAAATTAAGGGTTAAAGGGGGAGCCACTTGCCCAATTTTATTTTTTACTTTTTTAAGTTTTATATTTTTTAATATTTTTTAGTTTTAAGTTTTTAAATTTTTTTAAAAAACTTTAGTAACACATGACAAGTTTTGATTCAAACATATGGACTTTCATTAAAAAATTTGATGGAGGTACTGTCTCTGTCTTTTCCCATAAACTAGGTACAATCTATGGTACAAAATTGATAAAAAAAAAAAAAAAAAAAAAAAAAAAAACCAAATACTGAAATGTATTGCATCATAAATTTTTTTCAAATTAATGAGTGCTTTTAGAGCATATCCAACAGAGTAAGTAAACCCCTCATAATAGTCAAATTTAACTATTATCAACATTTTTTTCTCTCTAATAGAATAGTTAATTCCTAACAAATTTAAAGAGCTCATTGTGAGTTAGAGTATCTCCAACAAAGTAGGCAAACCCCTCATAGTAGTCAAATTTAACTATTATCAACATTTTTTTTTCTCTCAAACAGAATAGTCAATTCCTAACAAATTTAAAGAGCTCATTGTGAGTGCTCGTAAAATATCTCCAACAGAGTAGGCAAACCCCTCATAGTAGTCAAATTTGACTATTATCAACATTTTTTTCTCTCTAACAGAATAATCAATTCCTAATTTTTATTTTAGAATAAACAATAAATATGCTATCAAAATCCGTTGCTCTTGGAACTCTTCCGAAGACTTTCCTCGAGTCTTCCATGTGTCACTTCTAGTTAGAAATGGGTCCACAACACCAATTTTCATGTACAACTGCCTTAACTAACTAATAATTAATATGTATTTATGAAAAAATAAATTATCATAATATTTGTTTTATATAAATAATGAATAAGTTAATTAGAACAAAATTTAAATTCATTCAAAAAATAAATAAATCAAATTCAAAAAATAAATGAATCAAATTTAAATAAATTATTTAATTTTGTGATAAGCTCCAACTAAATTCGTATTCAAAATAAAATTAAATGAATAAATCAATAAAAAAAAAATCGTAACCGAGAGAGTAGAGCTAGATGTGGTAGTGCCCGAGAGATATAAGAGAGTGCCTTAGAGTGTGTATCTGGGCTTCTGCTAGATTGTTATATAATAAATATGTCTTTTAGGCTTTTTTGGGCTTTCTTAGTAGTTGAGCCTTAGAGGCCAATTGGTACTTGGAATGTAATATTGTCCCCCAAATGTGATGTTACGTCCAGCAGATCGATGCCATAGAGCAACAAGTCACCGTTGCCGACCGCTATTATCTTTGATCACTGCTGTTGCTGCCACCAACCTAACAAGTTTCCTGCCCCCATTTCTGGCCACCACTGTCGATTGCCGCCATGTCTAAAAAAATTAAATAAAAAATTTATTTTCAAACTCAAGCTTTCAAAATATTTCACCTTAACTTGAGGAAAATATTATAATATATTTTCATATTATTATAATTGTAATCAACTCATTGTGATTTAATTACCTTATTTATATTGTATTAAACTACCATCTATTCCTTATAAATAGTGATATTGGTATTGTAAACATAATAAAAAAATAAGGGCAAAAATGTAGCATCTAAGGCTTTAATTTGTAGATATAAGTTATAGACCGAACTACATAATTCTTGTGTTTATTTTCTTTATTATTTTAATTTCTTTTATGATTATGATTTTCTTCACTAGATATAATTAAAGCTCATAAAAAATAACACTTTTGCTGATGAGTTTTAATCAATTACTAGGATAATAAGATCATCTGTAATACATATATATGGAACCGATGTCACTTAATTACCGCATGGTAATTTTATAAATATGCTGATTTAGATTATGATGCCAAATGCAATTGACAATTTTATTATCTTATATTTAACCTAGGTACCCGTGTCAAAATTTTCACTTTAAACTTTTGAGTGACGATTCGTATTAAAATTCATTTTCTATACATCATTTAAAAATTAAAATTATGGTGATATTCTTCTAATTGACAATAATTGATACTAAGAGTGAACTTTTAAATGCTAAAATGCTTGAAAAAAGAAAGAAAGAAAATTGAAATTGTTACTAGAATCCTACATAGAAAAATGAATAATGTTGTCCACTTGCAAGAGTAGGAAAATGATCGTACACAGCAAAATTCATTCCAACCAACGTTAGCGCGTTCCAAGCCACTGCATTGCGCGAATGTGTACAGTATGCGGTCGCATCAGCGCGTTGGCAGCATCCTCCCTTGTCTTTCTCCATATTCTTACTTTTCAAAAATTACGAGTTGTGAGTTTCATGTGAAGACACAAGCGGAGGCTCATCTTACACCCCTAAGCCGCGTCCCTATCTGCTAATCTTACACTGTACGCCCTCCCAGCCTCCATCACAGCAGTCGCTTCCTATCCAAGATTCTGGCTTTGAAGCTGAGAAGAGTAGCTCTATCTGCTTTTGAAAAAACTGGGTTTTGTGAAGTTGATTGAAGTAGGGACTCTTGGAACATATGGATTATGGAAGACGAAAATATCAGCTTTCTTCAAAAACCAATATCAGGTTTGCATTTTGGAGGGTGGGTCTTTGGTCAAAGGGGCGCCACCCCCGGAACCTGCGATTTTTTTTATTAAAAAAAATTCTAAAAAACTTAGAATTTTTAGTTTTTTTTTTTTTTTTTTTCAAATTTATAATTTGTCTTATTAAAAAATTTTAAAATTATTTTTATCTTTTTGCTTTTATTGAAAGACATGGACTCAATGGTTATAGTTCCGAGACATTGACTCAACTCAATCATTAACCATAAACTCTGAAGATTTTTTTTTTTTACCCTTTTACGGACTGAGCTTCCCTTTCACAATCGTAACATTATGAAGAATTTATTCTCCTCTTAAATCGATTACCACTCTCTCTCTGTGTCTGCTTCAATGTGGAATCGAAGCAAAACACGTCTCTGGACTACCTTCTTACCACGTTTTACACCTCTCTACATAGCCTTCTTGCTATACCACCTGACTAACACCGTCGCTGGTGGCTCGCCATCTCGTTTCACTCCAGCCGATATGATTCTCCTAGCCTGTGGTTCCTCTGGCACTTCAACTTCTCTAGATGGGCGAATCTGGATTGGAGACGTGTATTCAAAATTCCTCCCCAGTTCACAAAAACAGACATCTATGACCGCCAGAGCAGATCAACGCTCCCCCACTGGTGTCCAATCCCAAACACCCTATACCACTACCCGGTTCTCTCCCTCCGCATTCACCTACACGTTCCCGGTCACTACCGGCCAAAAATTCATTCGTCTATACTTCAACCCGGTTTGGCACCCCAACTTTCCTATCTCTAAAGCCCAATTCCTGTCAAAGCGGGACGTTTTACTCTTCTTAGCAATTTCAGCCCTTCACTTACAGCGGATACCATATTCAGAGAATACTTTATCAACATCGATGAAGATCGTTGAACATAACCTTCACTCCGAGCGTTTCTGATTCATACGCTTTTATCAGCGGAATTGAAATCTTGTTCGATGCCTCCCAATCTCTACCCTTCTGTCAATCAAATTTTTTTCTTCAAGTGGCGAGCAGAACCTGATCTTCAACATCGATGACTCCACTGCTATGGAGATGGTATACAGAGTAAATGTTGGAGGCCGCTCCATCTCACCCTCTGAAGACACTGGCATGTTCAGGGGCTGGAGTCAGGACGACGAGTACTTTTCAGCATATAAACATTTTGTTGTATCTGGTAACTTGAACTAAAGTTTACCATGATACCTCCGTACACTGCACCAGAAGACGTCTATCAAACTGCCCGGAGTATGGGAGATAACAAAACTATCAATAAGAGCTACAATCTCACATGGGAATTCTCTGTAGATTCGGGGTTTCTCTACATTGTTAGGCTACACTTCTGCGAGTTTCAACTAGGGGTGTTCGTCGGTTAAGTCGGTGTCGAAAATAGTATTTTCGCCTTTCGTCAAATCACAGTCGGTAAAGCCGAAAATTGTACCGACTTTACCGCATGTGGGCTTATTTCGCCTACCGACATTACCGACTTTTGTCGGTAATGACGGTCGGAAATGTCGGTTAAATCGGGTCAAGTTTCTGGTTTGGCTGGGGTGGCCCATGCATTTTTTAGGTTATGGCCTTGTAGCCTATGCGTTTTTTGGGTCGAAAAATAAGGTTTCTAATATAGCCATTTTCAAAAATTATGGATATTTTCAAAATATAATATGGCCCAATAATATAAAAACCTATTTCAAATTTACATTCTCATAATCAACATTCACAAATCTATTAGGTCGGCTCATTTACATTCTCATAGTGATATCATAAAATACTTTCAAAAAATTTTATAAAAAAACTCTTACAAAGTGATGTGGCACCACATAATTAGATTTCTCAAAATGTGAATTTTTCTCATTCTCAATTATATTGATTATGAGAATGTGAATGTCGGTTAAAATCGGTAGGCGGTCGGTACAAAACCATTTTCGCCTACCGACCGACAAATGTCGGAAGGAATTTTTTTTCTTCCGCCTACCGACCGCCAGTGGACGGTAGGCGGTCGAAGACGGTCGGTACACGGTCGGTACGCGATAGGCGGTGAACTTGCACACCCCTAGTTTCAACCAGAGATTACTCAGGCACACGACAGAGTGTTCCTAATTTTCATAACAAATAAGACCGCAGAGGAAGCAGCAGACGTGATCAAATGGAGTGGTGGAAATGGTGTTCCGGTATCTAAAGACTACCGCGTTTTCATGTCTGGCAAAGAAGGCGAGAAGAAAACGAGACTCTCTCTCGCATTACAAGCAAACCCACAAGACTGGAAGACTAGATACAGTGATGCAATCTTGAACGGTATCGAAATCTTTAAAGTAAACACCCTTAATGGCATACCCAATCCCGACCCAGTTCTGTTGACCCCTCCAATAGTTGTGCCAACAACAGCACCGGCGAAGTCCAAGAATAACACGACTAAGTCCAAGAATAACACTACAATAATAGGTGCCGTCGGTGGTGGAGTTTTCAGCTTTATTGTGCTATCCATTCTCGGATTCTTAATTTTCCGGCGGCGCAAGAGAGACAAGGACTCCAGCTCTACGAACAAGTCAACAGAGACACGCAGGTCACCTCTACCGTCCGATCAGTGTCGTCACTTTTCATTGGCAAAGATTAAAGCAGCCACCAACAACTTTGACGAAGTTCTCATTATTGGTGCTGGGGGGTTTGGTAACGTGTACAAAGGGTACATTGACGGTGAGGCCAACCCAGTTGCGATCAAGCGGTTGACACCCGGCTCTCAACAAGGTGCCCACGAGTTCGAGACCGAGATCGAGATGCTCTCCCAACTTCGCCACCGCCATCTCGTTTCTCTGATTGGATACTGTAACGATAGGAATGAAATGATCCTCGTCTATGATTTTATGGCCCGTGGGACCCTCCGTGATCACCTCTACAACAATACTGATAATCCCCCTCTTTGCTGGAAGCAACGGCTGGAGATTTGTATCGGTGCAGCACATGGGTTGAACTACCTTCATACGGGCGCGAATCACATGATCATTCATCGCGATGTGAAGACAACAAATATCTTATTGGATGAAAAATGGGTAGCAAAGGTGTCTGATTTCGGATTGTCTAAAATAGGCCCCATTGGAAAGCCTAAGGACCACGTTAGCACAGTAGAGCCAAGTAGTCAAGGGTACTTTTGGATATTTAGACCCAGAGTATTACCGACGTCGACAATTGTCTCATAAGCTGACGTGTACTCGTTTGGTGTAGTCTTGTTCGAAGTATTGTCGCGAGGCCACCTATAATACGGACTACCGAGACGCAAGTGGTGGTCCTAGGGGAATGGCTCCGGAATGCTATCGCAATGGAGAGGTTGATCAAATTGTGATCCATCATTGAAGGGTGAAATTGCAAACGAGTGTTTGAAGACATTTGCGAGATCGCTGTTAATTGTTTGCATGACAACAGAATCAATCGGCCATCAATGATGATGTGGTGCAAGAACTTGAGCTCACATTGCAGCTGCAGGAGAGTGCAGACAAAGAGCATGAGGAGGCTGTCTTGCCCAATGACATGTGTAGTAACGATCAGCGGACAAATTTCTCTGAGATTATGAATCCTCAAGTCGGTGAGAGCTGAATTTTTAGTATGTCTGGTTGGAGCTAGTCACATTGCGGACAAGAAGGAGTGGGTTTGAAATCAAGTCATTTAATATGGCAAGTGGAGCAACTATTGTATTGTATGAAAACATCGAATGTTAATGCTATATTTGAATATCAAGGAAATTTATTCTATAGAATGTCTAGTTTTAATAAATTATTGAGATTGGTAATTGCACGGATATAATGTTAGAGTTTTAACTTTATTGAGGTGTCCCACACACCCAAACGTATGCCACAATATGGGTTTTACACTAGCCTAACTAATAGATGCATATTAGTTATTGGGGGACAAAAAGATGAAGAGGAATTCAGACCGATATAAGAGCAATAGAGTTGGCAAATTAAATTCCTCTAGGATTTTTCTTTGATGTTTAGGAAGCATATTTTAGACGAGATGGTTATGGTTTCATCTTCAATGTTAACGTGTACCTTTAACTATTGGGAGACACTTTAAAGTGTAAAGTTGTAAGAATAATCCATGCACCTCTCAATGTCGGAATTGTTTTCTTCAAGTAACAATCATAAAAGCTTATGTTAGACAAGAGAGGTCTCGTTAGGGTTCTCTTCTTCAACGTTACCGTGTAGTACCTCCAACTATTAGAAACACCTTAAGATGTAAAGTTGTAAAGGTAATCCACCTCTCATTGTTGGAATCATTTTCTTTAAATGACAATCATGGAAAGATACGTTTCTTATTATTCTGTTAGACTCAATTCATAAAGAGTAAATCATCAAAGATCTAGTTGAGTTTAATAACACTACAAAAATTTTGATCTTTAGCGACAACAAAAAGTCATTATTAAAAGTTTCAATGTTATCACAAATAACTTTTAGCAACGACAATTTGTCGCTACTAAGTTATCGTTTTTACTTCTTCACGAAAGATTATTCACAACAACTTTTATGTTGTTACTAATATTTTCTATGAACGACGACTTTCTATTGTCACAAATAACATTAAAGATCGTCAAGAAAAATATAAGAACATATCATCGTTCATAATTAATTATCCTCGACAACTTTATAAGTTGTCGTGGATAACAAATCATCCGTGACAACTTAAGTAGTCGTCGCAGATAACAAAAGCATCAGGCAACAATTTACAAGTCGTCGCGAATTAATTTTGTATTTTTTTTTTAAAAATATATATATTAAATTTTATTTATATTAGTTTTGAATTGCAAACAATTTTAGCATGGATAGTCACTTGATAGTAGAGCAACTATCATTCTTACATTATACAAAAATTCAATCAACAAATACCTTATCACTCATGTGCATTAATCAAAATTTCGAAACTATATAAAAAATTATAAAAACAAGCATGAACATTTGTTTATATAAAAAAATAAGTGTTTAGTATTTCAATTATAGTTGTTGACTTAAAATGATCAAAATCATTTTTCAAAGACACCTAAAAATCATTCAATGATTACATGCCTTATGTCATTTGAAATTTTAAAACAATAAAAGAGTAACCACCAATTTAGATTTGTCAAAGCAGCATTATATCATATGATTCACCAAGAACATAGATTGACTTAAGGAACAAATCCTGTTAATGGATTATTAGGATAAAGATCAATCCGAGAATTTCATATGTAAAACAAGAAATGATTTGAGCAAAAGAATTTTAACTTTATGTTGCAAAAAAGTTTAACATCTATAGCACATAAGCAATTATAAGTATTACTATTTTATTCTTCAACAAGTAATTATAACCATAACATTGCATGAAATGTATAGTCAAGTATAACTTCAAGATAAAAATAGAAATAATTAAACTAACTTAAATTGTCACATTCCTCTTCCAAAAAGGTAAATACATTTTCCAACCAAATACAACCGTTTCATACCCCAAATACAGAAATCTTGTTTTAATTTCCTGGTCATGCTACAGTGGCAAAACGATCGAGCCTCCACACAGTATATCCATAGAATACTTTCGAACACTGGAACCAGGTCTTGACAATGATGCATTCTCTCAGCAAAAGATGTTGTCATTTCGATATCTCATTGTTCATCATGGTCAGCAACAGCAATAGCAACAGCAACAACCACAAATAAAGGCAGCCATGAAAGCAAGTTATTTGGTAAAGTACTAAAAAAAAAATTTATTTAGATAGTGAAAACATTTTTTATTCAAAGAACTAGAATCACATTATATTTAATTTAGACTTCATGTGAGAAATGTCCCACCAATCACCATCAGCAAATAAGGTTGGAAAAAAAGTGTTTTTAATAGTATTTTAACTTTTCCTCTTTTGATAAAACACACGAGTATTAAGGGTTGTTAAACCACATTCCGCACAAAATGTTAACAACCTTAACACATTAGCTTGTATGATATTCAAACAATGACTTGGTAATCATTTTCTTCCAAAACCCAAAAAAGGCAAAAAAGAAAGCACCCTAGTAAAATATTAATGCACACCATGCATCCAAATAATAATAACAATTATAGTATAATGCCCACACAACCACAGTAAATCCTAACTAGGGTAGTGCTCTGCGTCTAGTTAGGGCTCTTTTTTCTTCTTTGTTCAGTCCAGTGGTGGGCTGTGTTCGAATCTTCTCTTATGGCAGAAGATTTAGCTACTGGGAATCTCTCGCCATCGACGGAGGAGGAATCGGGAGTCACGTTGTGTGCATCAGAGATTGAGGATATAGGGAAGGCAGGGGATCTCTGTCTGATGGGGGATTTGATTGTGGAAAAATCCTTTAACAAGGAGGCTTTTCGCTCCACGATGGCTGCAGTGTGGGGATTGAGGAATGCAGTGACCTTCCATGAAGTGGGTGACAAGATCTTTGTCATCAAGTTCCGTACGAAGGAGGATTTAGACTGAATTTGGGGAGGGCGTCCATGGACTTTCGACTAGAATCCATTGGTTTTGAAGATTTATAATGGACTGTTACAGCCCAATGAAATGAGTTTCTCCCATGAAGCTTATTGGATCCAGTTTCACAATCTACCTTTTGGTTGCATGACTCGAGAGGTAGCCAGTAACATTGGTGAATTACTGGGTGTAGTGGAGCGTATCAACGTCAACCATGAAGGTCGAGGCTGGGGAAAATTCCTCAGGGTGAAGACGACTGATAGACCTGACTAAGCCTTTGGCTCAGGGGCGCATGTTGCATCTCCTCCGACGAAGAAATTGTGGATCTCGTTTGAATACGAGCAGCTACTGCGACTCTGCTTCAGTTGCGGGGTTGTCAAGCACAATGAAAGGCTGTGCCAAAAAGAAGCGGAGAAGTTGATCCACGGAAAGGATCCCCTAGCCCAATACGGCTCTTGGTTGCGGGCAGGAAGGGAAGGTTCTCGCCACTCCCAACCGGGCTCAAGAGAAGGAGGTTGGTCAGCCGGTTCCTGCAGCAGTTTTCGAGAAGCGGCGACACTATACCAGACCGGCATTCCCCATGAGGATAGGCAATGTGCAAAATCTTCCCCAAACGGCACATCCAGAAAGTCACTAGCCATAATCGGGGAGAGTATTTCAGGCAAACTTGGGGAGCTGCTAAGGAAATGGGCATGCGTTGCTGAATCTCCTAGTAACGTTCCAGCCCTTAATGAGAATGATCCTCAACGGATTGCTGCAGTATCTACATTGAAGTCTATGGTAGTAGTGGGGGCTACAGATCAGCAGAATTTAAGAGGAGAGGAGGGTATTTTGGGGACTAAGCCTCTACCAGCTAGCCCCCAACCTTTGGACAAGACACATGCGGATTTATATAGACCTGGGTCTTCTAAAGACTCTATGGACGTCTCTCCACTTACGGCCCATTCCGTGAACCAGTCCAACATAGGACTTTTTGGGCCTTTTCAGTTTACTAGTGGGGCATCAGGCCCTCATCATCCCTCATCACGTAAAGCTGGCAAAATTTCACAGACCACTCAGAAGGCCTGCATGGCGATTTCTCGCCTGCGGGATGAAGCTCACGTGGACACACCAGTTGCTGGTCACTCTTCTAAGGTGTTGGCGTCTTCTCCTCTAGGGAACTCTCCAGTAGTGGGGCCGGCTGGGTTGCACTCGGGTAAGAAGGATACCGCTGTCAAGACTCTTCCCAAGCTCAAGCAGTGGAAGAAGAGGGTACGAGAGAAGGCACAATCTTTGGCTTCTGCAAGAATAGGGATGGTAATCCCAGGAAAGTGGAAGGACTTGGATGACAACCCAGCTAAACTTTCTCTGGAGGACAGTGGACGTGTGGGTCAGGATACTACTGCAACTATAAAGAAATTGAAAGCTGGGGAAGATTTGTCAGGGTTCGTACCAATGTTGAGCGGAGTGGCGGCAGCTGTTGTTTAGCCCCACCGCTCATTATAAGTCTAATTAGTTGGAACTGCCGAGGGCTTGGGAACCTTCGGACAGTTCGTTATCTTTGCCACCTGGTGAAGGAAAAAGGACCCTGTATTTTATTTCTTATGGAAACAAAACTTCATAAAAGTAAAATTTCTTATCTTCGTAATAAATTGGGATTTGATTGTTTGTTTATTGTTGACCCTCTTGGTCGTAGCGATGGTCTAGCTCTTTTTTGGAATGAGGACATTCATCTTGAAATTTAGAACTACTCGCTCCGGCATATTAATGCTATTATCAAGAGTGGCGAAAGTAACTTCCAGTGGAAATTGACTGGCTTCTATGGTAATCCAGAGACAGCTCGACGTGAGGAAGGTTGGAACTTACTACATCACCTTCAGCACTTTTCTCCATTGCCTTGGTTGTTCGTAGGGGATTTTAATGAAATCTTGGACCAGTCCGAAAAAAAGTGGGGCCACCCTTTGCCCTATGAGACAGATGGACTTATTTCAGTCAGCTCTGGATGATTGTCAGCTTAGTGACCTGGGGTTCACGGGATCAAAGTTCACCTGGTGTAACAATCATGAGGACTCTTCCTTCATTATGGAGCGACTCGATAGGGCAGTCGCCAATTCAAACTGGTGTGAGAAGTTTGGGGAGGTTGACGTAGATGTTTTGGCTGCTTGCTCCTCTGACCTTTCCCCTTTCTTTTTGTAATTTGGGCATAAAGGGAGTGTGGACCAGTCTCCTAGTGAGAATTTTAAATTTGAGGCTAGCTGGATGGTTAATGATGCTTGTTCTGGCATTATTACTAAAGCTTGGGCGAGGAGTGGCCTGGAGGGGGATCCTCTCGATATTCTTCAAAGTAAACTTGAGAGGTGTAAACAGATGCTCTTAGCTTGGAAGAAGTTGCAAGCTCGCCGGAAGAGAATCAAATGGCTAAAAAGACAAACTTCGAAGGTGGTGAATTTGCAAGGTATGGCAACGGCATCCTCCGTGAGGGAGATCAAATCCCACCAAAAGGCGATAGATGATATGCTCGAATGAAAATATCTAAAGTGAAAACAGCGTTCACTGGTTGCGAAATGGTGATAGAAATACGAAGTACTTTCATATGTATGCTAACCAAAGGAGGAAGAGAAACACCATTGCCGAGGTCACTAATGCCGAGGGGATTCAGTGCTCAAGTCCAACAAATGTCAGCAAGGCTTTCCTTGATTATTATTAGTCTCTATTCTCGTCCTCTTGCCCGGTTGGGATTGACGACTGTCTCCAGACTCTTTAAGAGAAAATCACTCCCGAGATGACTGCCCAACTTGACTTGGAGTTCACATCAGAGGAAGTCTGCCATGCTATATCCCAGATGTCCCCTTACACTTCTCCAGGGCCAGATGGGTTTCCTCCCTGCTTTTATCAGAAATATTGGCTGCTCATCGGCAAGGAGGTATGTCAGGCTGTTCTTTTCTGCTTAAATTCTTCTAGATCTTTGGAGAGTATAAATGCTACCAATATTGTTCTTATTACTAAAAAGAATCCTTCAACCCCCGGGTCACGGATTTCCGACCAATTAGTCTTTGCAATGTGGTCTATAAAATAGTGTCAAAAGTCCTAGCGAACAAACTGAAAGGTCTTCTCCCTAGTATCATTTCCCCTACCCAAAGTGCATTTGTTGTGGGTCGACACATCTCAGATAATATTTTTGGCAGCCCATGAGACCCTTTATACGATGAACACATCTTTGAAAGGACGCACAGGTTTTATGGCCCTGAAGCTGGATATGAGTAAAGCTTGCGATCGGGTTGAGTGGGGATTTCTAGAGGGTGTGATGAGTAGACTGGGGTTTGGGTCCAGATGGATTTGGCTTATCAACAGATGTATCAGTTTTGTCTCCTACTCTATCCTGATTAATGGTGCTCCCTATGGTCACATTATCCCTTTGTGTGGGATCCGACATGGGGACCCTCTATCTCCTTACCTCTTTATTATGTGCGCTAAAGCTCTCAGTGGATTACTTCAACAAGCTGAACGGACTAAAGTAATTTCGGGTGTTCCTATTGCTAGAGGACGGGTGCGTCTGAATCACCTTTTCTTTGCCAATGATAGTCTTCTTCTGTAAGGCTACGATTCCAGAGTGGGCCAGATTGCATTCTGTGTTGCAAAAATATGAGCAGGCTTCTGGGCAACGGCTGAATCCCGACAAGACTTCCATATTCTTTAGTCGGAATACGCTAGTGAGCATCAGAACTCAACTTCTCTCAGCCGCTGGAGTCCAGGCCACTAATAGTTTTGAGAAATACCTAGGGCTCCCTGCTCTGGTAGGTCGATCCAAGCAAAGGGCGTTCTTGTCTATAAAAGAGAGAATTTGGAATCGAATCAGTAACTGGAAGAACAAATTTTTGTCTCAAGCTGGAAATGAGATCCTCCTGAAAGCAGTGGCCCAAGCTATTCCCACCTACTCTATGCAATTGTTTCTTCTGCCCAAGTCTTTACTTTGAAATATTAACGCTATGATGCAACGGTTCTGGTGGAGGCACCAGGAACAAGAGAAGGGTATCCCTTGGATGAAGTGGGAACATATAGGGTTGCCCAAGTCCCATGGGGGTATGGGATTTCACGATCTAGAGAGTTTAATAAAGCAATGCTCACCAAACAATGTTGGCGAATCTTTCAGAACCGTGATTCCCTCTCAGCTAAGATCCTCAAAGCTAAGTATTTTCAGCAAGGCTCCCTCCTCTCCGCCAAGTTGGGGAATTGTCCCTCATTCATTTGGAGAAGTATTTGGTCTGCGAGATCCTTATTCCAAGAAGGCCTCATTTGAAGAGTTGGCAATGGGGAACATATTCGTATTTGGAAGGACAAATGGATATCATTCCCCCTAGGAGCTCCCCCACAGAGCTTCTCGGGCGATCTCAGTGAAGAATCTAGAGTTGCTTCTCTCATTGACTGGGAAAGTAAGAGCTGGAAGGCTAATTTGGTTCGTGATATGTTTGATGCCACTATTGCTGATATTATTTGTCAACTCCCTCTCAGTTCCGTCCAGAATAATGACAGACCCGTCTGGGCCCACTCAACCAATGGAGAATTCACAGTGAAAAGTGCCTATCATCTTCAAGTGAAGCTCTTGGTTTCCAACTCCGGGGAATGCTCTCGGTTACCTTAACCATCTGGCTTTTGGAACAAGCTATGGCAGTTAAAGGTGCCCCATTCAGTGAAGGTTTTCTTGGGGAGGGTGTGCCAGAATGCCCTCGCTACGAAAGCCAATCTTTTTAAACGGAAAATTTTGAAAAACCCCCTCTGTCCAATCTGTGGAGTTTCCCTAGAAACTTTTGGACACATTCTTTGGAGTTGTCTAGCTGCTTCGGCTGTCTAGGGCTTGTGCAGTAGTAAGATCCAGAAACGTTTGAGTTATCAAGAGGATTTCCTTCTAATAATGGAGGACCTGTTCTGTTTTCTGGACCAAGAGGACATGGAAATAGTGGCGGTTGTGGCTCGACTACAGTGGCTCCGTTGCAATGCCTTGGTATTTGGGAGATCAGTGACCCCTATCCATTTAGTGGTGACTAATGCTTCTGAGTCCCTGATAGCTTTTCGTCATGCGCGGTCCAGCCTAACTCCTACAGTTGTTGCGACCCTGGCTCGGGATCTTAGATAGAAAGCCCCTCCTACTGGCTTTATGAAGGTTAATTGGGATACAGCTGTGGATAATCAAGCTAGGTACATGGGGATTGGTGTTATTGTTCATGACAGTCAGGGAGAGGTGCTAGCTACTTTATCGGCCTCAAAAGCCTTCATTATCGATCCTCTCATTGCTGAGGCCATAGCAGCTCTTAGGGCGATCTCATTTATCTGGGAGTTGGGCTTCTATTCAGTGATCTTGGAGGGCGAAGCCCTTCAAGTTGTGCAAGCTTTGAAGAAAGAGGGTGTGAATCGGAGTAAGATTGGCCACCTGACTGAGAAACTAGGGAGCTATTGCAGACTTTACACTCCTGGCGTATCCTTCATGTCCGCCGCCACCTCAACGAGGCGACCCATCGTCTTGCGAAAGAAGCTTTGAGTATTCGGGAGGAGTTTGTTCTTATTGAGGAAATCTCACCTTGTATTGCTGATATTGTCTATGTGGAGCATTGTAATTAACCTGATTAATTTTAATGAGATACGCCTATTTCCCTGCAAAAAAAAAAAAACACACAACCACAGTAAATATCATCAGGTACATATATATGATTTGGCATTAAATTAATGAAATATGAATATCACTTGCAAAATCATAAAATCTGCAGGCATACTATAACCAGATAAAGTAAAATTGGTGGTGTCATTGCAAAAGAAACATAAAGGAGAGATGAAACTGTCATTTAGGCATCAAACAGGACACATAACAAGAAGATTGCTGTAATAGGTCCGATCAATCGTAATTATATGCATAATATGCATTGTATGAAATTTCTGAGATTAATGTACATTGAAACAAATTAAAAGTAAAACAGAATTATGGAAGTGTAAGAGATGTTTTAGCAAGTCGATGAAAACAGATCAATCGATTCTGCAAAATTGCATCCATCCTTTGTGAACCCATTAATGTAAAACTGATTAAGTTGCATGATCTGGGGCTGTTTAGGCTTGGGGATGGATGGAATGGAAAGAAGGAAACATAGCAATGGCCAGGGAATTATACCAAAGAGCATTGTCAATTAACTCAACTAGGGAATTAAAAATGGATGACGATCGAGCCAGTTATGAGGTATCTATGAAAACGAGGGGTCAATACTTAGAAAAAGTTTGACTAGTAAACAGAGAAACATTTGGGACACTGGACCCTGAAAATTAGACTGTAACACTAGAAGTGACGCATGGAAGAGTTGACAAGTCTTCGGAAGAGTTCCAAGGGCAATAGAACTCTTCCAAAGAGAGCTGAAAAGTCTTTGGTAACATTTTTTCTCATTTCTCTATTAAAATTAAAAAAAAATCAACCTCATTTATTTATGTTAATATATAACTTTCTTTATTTTTATCTTACAAAAATTTAAAGCGAAAGGGAAATGTTATACATCAATTTTTGGTTCATGTCTTGTCCATTTATTTTACAAATTTAATGTGAATTTCATAAATTTAATAGTAAATTTGTATTAAATCAATTCTTCGTGCTTTCTCCTCCTCTCCTTGGATCAATTTCTAATTTATATCACATAGAAAGCTTATCTGAAAAGATGTGGATCTTGGTTGCCTCTGCGACGTCTAGTTGTTGAAATGATTAAAAGACTACACAACTTGCTGTGCTTGAAGATGTGTAGCTTATTTTTTAACCCAAAAAAAAAAAAAAGACGTGACCTTAAGCTCGCGACCTTTAGTATATAAAAAATATATATTATATATAAGGGTAGGTGATTAGTAGTTATTAATTATTTCTACTTAATCTAAAATTACCAACTATACCGCCTTAAACAGTTTGCAATTTTTTTCAATTACTTACAATATACGATTACCCCCGTGGGTGGGGTGGGGGTGAATTGAGGTAGACCTTGAAGAAAATTTGCTACTAGTTGAAATTATAGATTCCGTTCTGTTGGGTGGTCTTGGGCCTCTCTCAACCCGAAAAGTTAGCTCAAGAGGTGAGGCTTTATCTCACACTTATAACCTGACCACCAGTCCCTTCCACAACAACCCGATGTGGGACAACCCAACAATCTCCCCCTCATACATCGGGCCTTGGGTTGGAGGGAGCGACAACCCATTTCTCCCCCGTAAATATTGGGCCGAGCCTTGTTGGTAAACCTGGGCTCTGATACCAGTGTTGGGTAGTCTTGGCCTCTCTCAACCCAAAAGTTAGCTCAAGAGGTGAGGCTTTTCTTCACACTTATAAACTGACCACTAGCCCCTCCACAATCGATATGGGACAACCCTAACACGTTCCATTCACTTTTTTTGCCTTAACATTCTCTTGAATTGGGGGAGTGGGAGAATGTGGAAAAGAACAACACAATTAAGGAATGAAAGAGAACAATATAATTCTGTATTTTTCGTCTTTTTCAGTTTGGGTGTTGTAAAACTGATGTGTTGTTCTCAATTGAAGGGCACAAAAATTTGATTTATACCATCTACCTGTTGAAATTATTGTCATCATTTTAAACACATCCTTTCTCAATGTTCTCATGCGCTACGTTGTCAACACATATTTTTAATATTTTTTTTATGTCTCAATATTTAGAAAAAGTTTGACTTGTAAACAGAGAGAAATTTAGAACAGTGGACCCTGAAAATTAGACTGTTTACCACTAAATTGACACACAGATAATTGACAAGTCTTCTTCAGAAAAGTTTAGATTCCTTTCAAAAAAAAAGAAAAGAAAAAGAAAAGTCTTCGGAAGAGTTCCAAGGGCAACGGAACTCTTCCAAAGAGAGCTGAAAAGTCTTTGTAACATTTTTTCACATTTCTCAAAAAAAAATCAATCTCATTAATTTCGTTAATATATAACTTTCTTCCATTTTTATCTTACAAAAATTTAAACAGAGCTGTTATACATCAATTTTCAATTCATCTTTTGTCTATTTCTTTTACAAATGTGATGTGGAGTTTTATAAATTCAGTAATAAATTTGTAAATTCTTTGAATGGGCAAAGAAAATAATTTCTAATATTTTTTCAAATTTAAAATTCTATTGAACTTTATATCAAGTAATCAATTTCTTTTTTTATTTTTTCTCTCGAATCAATTTGTCGTGCTTTCTCCTACTCTCCTTGATCATTTCTAATTTATATCACATGGAAAGCTTATCTTATAAAAGTTGTGGATCTCGTTGCCTTTGCGATGCCCAATTGCTAAAATGATTAAAAGACTACACAACTGTTGTGCTTGAAAATGTGTAGCCTATTTTTTAAACAAAAATTAGATAATGAAATAGATAATAAACTATAACTCAAATTTTTTTTTTTTAAGTTTATAACAATTTTTATAACCGTTATTAATAAATACATCATGTTAAACGATAAAGTAAAAAAACTCATCATTTCATAAATCTCATTTGATAACAATTTTACAACAATTAACTCAATTTTGATGAGTTTTAACAAAAGTAAACTCAAATTTATATGAAAACTTAAAAAAACTAATAAAATTCGGTATACACATACATATAAATACATGATAAGAATATTCTAAAAAATAATTATTTTATATATTTTTCTTTGTTTATACAATTATTTGTATATTTTATTTGCTTATATTTTCTTAATATTAAATAAATACTAATTTTATTTAATATTGAATCTTAATATATTTACATATATGATTTGAATGTACCCATCTAAATTTCTCAATCATGCTTGGGACCACTTTCGAAAAAAAATTAATTGTTTTGTCCGCAAGTGTCTTATTCCACCATCGTGAATCCTGTGATTAAAAAATATAAGTATAGACATGTTCAAAAAATATATGTATAGCTCAGTCAATGGCCGAGAAGCATTCAGCCATTGCAGACATGCATTGAAGTGACAATGGTGGAACGCCATGCCAATATCAAAGTACTATCAAGCAAACATCCAAAACAGCTCTCGGAAATGGTGGCCTATATATATTTCACAATCAATACGCTAGCTTATGGGGAAGTATCAATCATCAAAGCAAGTGCATGATTCTACACAAGCCATGTAGAATAAAATAACTTCTACACAAGACATGCAGGCATCCAATTGCACGAGAGGTCCTATCAACAATAGAGTAGGAAAAAGATCGTACACACCAAAATTCATTCCAACGAACATTAGCGCGTTCCAAGGACCACTCGTGCACTGCAATTTGCTTGAATATACTGTATGCAGTCACATCAGCGTCTTAGCAGACTTTTCTATCAGAAGACGGCTATGTTTAGCAAAGATTCTTTTCATTTTTTCTTGAAAAAAAAAGAAGGTAAAATTCATTTCTTTCAAGTTACAAAATAACTCTTTACTTTTCTTTTCAAAAAATTCAAAATTTATTTCACATCAATCGATTACAGAATTACTTATCCCTTCATTATCTCAAAACGAGAAGAAGGGCTATGTTTATTATTTTATGGAATTGGCTTGGTTGCTGTTCGGATCATTAAATACTTTTAATGTATGATAATTGTTTTGGATTTCTTCGGAAGACCCCACTTCTACTATCACAAGTCCTCTCTTTCAAATAAAAAAGAAAAAAATTTATCACAATTCCAATTTTAAAATTTCCAAGGACTCAAAGAACAAAGAAGACCTGTTTGGCAAAGGGCTGTGGATTGTGGGAAGTGGGTTTTTTTTTTTTTTAAAAAAAAAAATAACTTTTTAACAATATTTTTAACTTTTTATATCATATCAAACACTTGTTATTATTATTCAAATAAAAAATTTACTAAAAAACAAAACTTTTTTACTTTTCTATACAAAAAATTTACGTTCTTTTTACTTTATATCACATCAAAACTCAAAAACCCTCAAACCCAACCCAACCGTTTGCTAAACACACTCAGAAGAACTAGAGTCTTCCTTCAACATTACTATATTGCAATTGTTTGTATTTTTTTAAGACATAAATATAGTGGAGGTACAGCAGCTTGTCTGATGAAATATTAAGGGCCTGTTTAACAAACGATTCTGATTTTGGCGGAAGGTTGTTGACTTTTGATGTGATATAAAGTAGAGAAAATGTTGTAAATTTTTTGTATAAAAAAGTAAAAAAATTTATTTTTTAGTAAGTATTTTATTTTAATGGTAATAAAAAAATGTTTGATGTGATATAAAAAGTAAAAAAAAAATTGTTAAAAAGTAGTTGATGTGATATAAAAAGTAAGAATGTTTTTTTTTAAAAAAAAGCAAAGTCATGAACAATAGAATCAGGGTTGTTTCCCAAACAAGCCCTAATGTTTCCTAGTTTCAAATAGTAGAAAGGGAAGTTTTTTTTAAAAAAAAAAAAAAAAAAAAGAAAGAGGAAATTTAAGGCCTTTGTTAATATATTTTGGGTGTTATTATCATTATTTTTTTGTTTAATATTTTTTAGGAGTGTTTTGTATTTGAATTATTTATTAGAATTTTAATTTTAAAAAAACAAATGAGATAACTTTACTTATTCCTAAACTATCACGCCTTTTGTAATATATGTCAAAGTCCTATTGTTTTTGCCTTATTTACTCACTAGAGAAAAAAAGATGATTCATAAATAGTTCAATAAAAAAATTAAAAAATGACATGTAAGTGTCATTTTTCAAAATTTCCCTAAGATTTTTTTTTTTTAAAAAAAAGGCTTGTGGGAGCCACAGTCCCCCACTAGTTTTAATGTGGCTTGGCCATTGACGACAACTTCTTGTCATTGTTGATATGTATTTATCCGCGACGACTATAGTCGTCGCAGATATGTTTTAATTTTAACATCTGCCTTTGATATTCTTCTAATGGACTATAATTGATACATAGTCAGGGACCAAATGCAATTAAAGATGATAAAAGCTGAAAAACTTAAAAACAATATATATTTGTGTGTGTACATGTACGTGTGTTTGTTTCTGCTAGACAAATACCAATTAAAACAAGAACGTGATTAAATGCAAAGCTTTAAACTTGACTCTTATAGCAAGTAACAGCCTGTCTGCATAAATTGAACTGGAAAGCATACTTTATGTGCTATAAAATATTGTTGATAACCAGAAAGAAAATACTACAGAAAAAGTAAGGCGATATATGAAGTTACACAAACTACCATACATTTGTGTGTAGACTAACGTCAAAATTAGTCCTACAAGGCTAATAGAATGCCACAATTGATTCTGCTCCATATCATCCATAAAACCTCAAAATTTTGTAGTCTAACACATCATACTTAGTCCCAACCAGTTGGTTCACACCACCTTTACACAAAGACTATCACGGCTAAAGGTGTTATTATTTCATAATAACTGACCACTCATCATCTCGATTTTTCATAAAACAAAGAGAAACCATTTCAACATATAGCCATCCATTGCCTTTAGTTTCACCAGTTCCTGCATTTACCTTGCACCACATTATAAGCATAATATAAAGTAATGGTAAGTCATACGGGCATGTAACCATTTTTAGCACAAAGAAGAAAGTAAATTTTATTAATTGCCTACTGTCTTTCAATAATAAAGAAAATGCGCAGACCAAAAGTGCATCCCTAGCCACTATAAAAAGAATTGGAGTCAAATAATTTTTTGTTAATGATATTATAGCAAGAGCAATGAATTCTGCCCAGTGGTGCACATTTAATAGCAAAGAGACATAAATTTTACACCCAAGTCTAATGACCTCCAATTTTCCATTTGAGATTCCTCTTCAATGATCTTTAATTCGTTAAAAGAGAATCAAACAGACCAAAAATAGAGACAATTACACGGCTCCAGTAACATATTTCAATGTGGGCTTAAACCTGGGCATCTCATACAGTCTTAGGCATCACTCAAGAATATACTCAGAAATAGCAATTTACTTTTCCAAAAGTTTTATGCTCTCTATTCCTCCAATAGCATACTAAATTCATTTTCCAAAAGTCTTATGACCTTTGCAATCAATTATTAGGATAGCAGAAAAAAGATTCAACACAAGCATCCATGAACACATTACTGATATCACATATCGATATTATATAAACAAAAATAGCAAATAAGAATTGAGCCAAATTGTAGGCCTTCAAAGTATCATAATTTGTTTCCATCCGAAAAATAAAAAAATTTCCTATGTTCGCAAACCATCCATATCATCAACTACGAAAGTTCAGCATCACAAACGAAGATATACCATCAAGTTCCATTGCAAGAAAACTAAAAACCCAAATAATCCAAAATAGAAATCACACAATTTATATACCATCAATTTGATAACTTCAAAAAAGAAACAAAAAAAAAAACAGAAAGAAAACCACAAACCCAAACCTGATTAACAAGCTGCTGAGGCTGTAGAAAGGGTCTGTGAGTGACCTGGCCCTCGAGCTCGAACTCCGGGAGCTGGTTGCTCTTCTTGGACCCCCGAGTTCGGTAGGAAGCGAAGCGGACCGATCGAACGGCAGAGCACCGTTGTGCTGTTGGTAAGAGATGGTGGCGGCGGCGAGAGCTTGTTCTTGAATTAAAGCGTCGTCGAATTTCTCTTTGCTGCGAGGATCGGAATTCGGGTCCACGGTTACTGGAGTTGGAGGCGACCGGCGGGTTGGTTCGCAAGCGCTTTGCGGTTTCTTTTGTTCACTGGGCTTGGGTTGCGAGGCAGGGCGCAGAGGTTAGCCATTGGTGGCGCATGTAGAAAAACAGGAACACAAAAACACTCACGCACACAGAGAGATTGACAGAAAGCCTTTTCAGGTGAGAAACAAAAGGTGGTGAAGGTCAGGGGTCACAGAACAGAGTAGGCCTGGAGGGGAGGGGAGGAGGAGGCATGGCTGAGGGAGAGAGGAGCTACGTATTTCCATATATAGAGTAGGCGTGAAATGGGTGAAAATAAAAAATAAAAAAATGGTCTTGGTCTGCTAGGAATTTTTCCAAATTAACCTTTGGAGTTGTCCACTTTTTAATCCAACGTCTATGGCTATACTCGCTAGTAGTTAATTGATGCACGAAACTATTTTTAGATCAACATTATATAATAAGTAATGCTATTTAATATGATTAGTATGCAATTTGATGATTGTCGAATTTCAAGTAATCAGATAAGTATTTGTAAAAAATAAAAAATAATAATGTTGATTTTATTGTCATGTTATTTTGATTATGTTGTAGTCGTGTCGCAGTCCTACTAAGAGTTTTTGAAATTACGATTTAAAAATATCAATTTTAGAATGTATAATTTAAAATGCAATTTTTAAAAACGTACTTAAGTATTGATAAAAATCACAGTTATGTTCTTTGTAAACACAGTTTTAACCTTTAAAATAATGGTGTTTTAAAAAAATACACCACATGGCTTGCGATTCGAAAAACGTATATTTTTTACATTTTCAAATCGCGAGTATATTTTTAAGAACTCGCGATTTGAAAATCGTAAAATAATATACGTTTTCGAATCGCAAGCAATGTGGTGTTATTTAAAAACACATTTATTTTAAAGTTAAAACTGTGTTTAAAGCATTACTGTATTTTATCAAATACTAAGACGTTTAAAAATTGGCATTTTAAATATACATTCTAAAATTGATATTTTAATCGTAATTTCAAATAAACTCTTAGTAGACTGCGACACGACTACAACATAATTCAAAATAACATGACAATAAAAATCAACCATTTATTTTTTATTTTTTACAAATACTTATCTGATTACTGGAAATTCGACAAATCATCAAATTTGCATACTAATCATATTAAATAGCATTCACTTAATTATATAATGTTGATCTAAAAACTAGTTTCGTGCATCATTACTACTAGCATAGCATAGATCGTTGGATCTAAAAAGTGGAAACTCCAAAGCCGTTAATTTGGGAAAATTCCTAGCAAGACCAAGACCATTTTTTATTTTTATTTTCACCCATTTACGCCTACGTCTATATATGGAAAATAACGTAGCTCCTCTCTCTCAGTGCCCTCCCTCCCTCCCTCCCCTCCCAGGCCTACTCTGTTCCTGTGTCCCTACTTCACCACCTTGTTGTTCTCACCTGAAAAGGTTTCTTATCTCTCTGGTGCGTGGATGTTTTTGTGTTCCTGTTTTCTACATGCACCACCAATGGGGCAACCCTGCGCCTGCCTCGCACCAAGCCAGTGAACAAAAAGAAACCCGCAAAGCGCCCTTTGGAACCAACCGCGGTCGCCTCCAACTCCAGTAACCGCTGGACCCGGAATCCGATCCTCGGCGCAAAGAGAAATTCGACGACGCTTTAATTCAAGAACATGCTCTCGCCGCCGCCACCATCCTCTTACAACAGACAACGGTGCTCTGCCGTATCGATCGGGTACCGCTTCGCTTCGCTACCGAACTCGGGGGTCCAAGAAGAGCAACCAGCTGCCCCGGAGTTCGAGCTTCGAGGGCCAGGGGGGGATCACTTCACAGACCCTTTGCTACAGCCTCAGCAGCTTGTTAATCAGGTTTGGTTTGTGTTTTCTTTTCTTGTTTTTTTTTTTGTTCTTTTTTGGAAGTTATCAAAGTTGGGATGGTATTAGTAAATGTGGTGATTTCTATTTCTGGATTATTTGGGTTTTATTTTCCTTGCAATGGAATTGAGTGGTATATTTCGGTTGTGATGCTGAATTTCGTAGTTGATGATATGATGTTTGCGACATAGGAAATTTTTTATTTTTCGGATGGGAAAACAAATTATGACTACTTTGAAGGCCTATCAATTGGCTTCAATTCTTATTTGCTATTTTTTGTTTTATAATATATTATGTGATTCAGTATGTGTTCATGGATGCATGTGTTGAATTTTTCTGCTATCCTAATATTGATTGCAAGGTCATAAGCTTTTGGAAAATGAATTTAGTATGCTATTGGGGGGAATAGAGAGCATTAAGACTTTTGGAAAGTAAAATTGCCATTCTGAGTATATTTCTTGAGTGATGCCTGTATGAGATACCCAGGTTAAGCCACATTGAAATATGTTATTGGAGCGTGTATTGTCCTATTTTTGGTCTGTTTTGATTCTCTTTTAAGAATTATAAAGATCACTGAAGAGGAATCTCCAAATGGAAAATGGAGGTCATGACTTAGGTGTAGAATTTATGGCTCTCTTTTGCTATAATTGTGCACCACTTGGGCAGAATCCCATTTCTCTTGCTGTCAATATCATTAACAAAAAAATTATTTTTAACTCCAAATCCTTTTTATAGTGGCTAGGATGCACTTTGGGTCTGGCATTTTCTTTTTATATGAAAAGACGAAGGCAAATTACACAAAAATTAATTTTTTCTTTGTGCTAAAAATCGGTTACATGCCTGTATGAAGTACCATTACTATTATGCTTATTATAATGTGGTGCAAGTAAATGCAGGACTGGTGAAACTCAAGGCAATGAATGGTATATGTGAAGATGTTTCTCTTTGTGAAAAAACTGAGATGATAAGTGGTCAGTTATTCTCAAATAATAACACCTTTAGACGTGATAGTCTTTCTTGTAGAGGTGGTGTGAACCAACCTTGTTGTGGGACTAAGTATGATGTGTTTAACTTCCAAAGTTTGGAGCGTTTACTGGATGATATGGAGCGGAATCAATTGTGGCATTCTATTACGCCTGTGAGGACTAATTTTGACGTCAGTCTACACACAAATGTATAGATAGTTTGTGTAATTCATATATCGCCTTACTTTTCTGTAATATTTTCTTTTCTGGTTATCAAATTTATAGCACATAAAGTATGCTTTCCAGTTCAAATTTATGCAGACAGGTTTGTTGTACTTGCTATAAGACTCAAGTTTAAAGCTTTTTGCCCAAAAATTATCACGTTCTGGTTTTTAATTGGTATTTGTCTAGCAGGGAAACAAAACACGTAACATGTACGTACACACACGCATATCATTGTTTTCAAGTTTTCAGCTTTTGATCATTTTGAATTGCCATTTGGTTCCTGACTAGTCTCTCTTTGACCAGGACATTAAAACTGCATGATCTAGAAACAATCGTTTGTCTTGTCCATGGAGGTGGCTTTGGTGCTTGGTGTTGGTATAAAACTATAGCACTATTTAAGAAGAAGGGTGGTTTCAAAGTATCTGCTATAGACTTAACTGGGTTTCTGGATTCATACATTTGATTCGAACAATTACAATCTTTCGCCATATGTGAAGCCACTTTCCGATTTTCTTGAAAAACTTTGCTGAGGCGAGAAGTTCTTTTTCGATTGCTTATTATTATTTATTAATTTTTATTATTTATGGGCATTAGTGTTTGTAAAGGGCCACCAGGCTCACTTAAGCACAAAGGTCTCCTTAAAGCCTAACGCCGATTGAAGCAAAGTACACATTTTAAATATAATGTATAATACTTCTAGGAGAAAGACTTATCAAAAAACTTGCTAGGAGAAAGATTCAGAACATACAATAAAAAATGTATACCAACGTCAAAATATATTATGTCATAGACCTCCTCCCAAGGAAAGAATTCTCTCTGTAATGTGTTATCCCTACAAGTTCAAATAATTAGGGCGTTTTGCACTTGCACATTGGTTGTTGGTTTAACAATCAATGTCTTTTTTGTGCTGCTAATAAAATTTATAAAATCAAAATACTATATATTTAGCCTATTAGCTTAAATAATTAAGAGCATTTTCCATTTTGCACAAAGGGTTTGTTTGTTGAAGCATCAATGTTGTTTTTAGTCTGTTCTTTTGTTCTCTTTTTTCCCCAAAAAAATTTGCCTAGAGAGGCAGTGCTTGTATTGACAAATCCAAAAGTCCAGTTTTAAGGTTGCTTTAATGATTTGATGGTTAATTTTAATTGATTTTGAGCATTGTTAAATAAAATAAAAAATAAAAGAGTGTGGCTTTTTAGTTCTTTCGAGTTTTCTGAAAAGCGTACAGAAAGCATTTCTCAAGCACACACCAAATGCTGAATAAACAATTTTCCAATTTGAAGACTTGCTCTGCTTGAGACGTCACCGTGTCATTCCTGAATAAGACAACAAAACTACCTACACAGAAAAAAATTATAGAGGACAGATTACAGAACTATCTGACCTGTTCATTTTATTAGATTTTTGACTTGCTTGTTTGGTTGTTGATGAATTCCAAAATTCTTTTATTACTCCTGTAGTAGAGCTTTGGAATTGGGATTCATGGTCCATAATAACTAAAATATAACATAAGATATCATGGGCGATAACTACCTTGAAACAGGGTTCTATGTCCCACATCATTGTCTGAAGTCGTAAAGCAAAAGCTTGATGTTATCAATCATATTTTTCAACAGGAATAGTTAATATTGCCGATGAAATGTTGTTGTTCTATAGGGAATAGTTATTTTGCTATTTCACTCATATTCTTTTGGATTTACATTTGTGTTATTTTCTGTTTGAAACCTGAATTTGTATATAAGTAGTAGAACATTTATTTTTTCTTGTAATATATCCCTTACTCTATCTCTTTATCTGTTTTGTTTTGATTAATTTATGCAGGTCATCCTTTGGGTTGGGACATGATTATTGGTGGTGCATGTATGATCTTATGCATGGAGTCTTTTCCTTTTTAAAAATTTCAAAGGCTTTTTTATTGCTGGGCTATGTACTAAGACAAAGTACTCTTGATATGGTTTCCAAAACAGGTTTTCCTTCACTCTACCATTCTGAATTTTATGAACTGTCAACTTCTATTAGATGATGAATTCCATGATTCTGAAACTCAAGTAATTTCTATGTTCCCAGTTTAGGTAACACCTCCGCCCCCAAAAAAAAGAAAAAAAAGGAAATAACAGTTCCCTCTTTCAAAGAATTTTATTGCATTTCAAAATCGGAAGTCATAGGAATAAGGATACTTTAGGTTGGGTCATCTCAAAAAATTTCTATGCTTAATCCTTTTTCTGTTGGGCTAGCTTTCTCCCCTCACACTTGAATTTGCTGTCATTGCGCTTGATGACGGGGTGGAGGTTGCCTGTAATGTAGAGTTTTAACTCTCCTCTTTATTTATTTTCCCCTAAGATGTCAATCCCCACCCAAGGAAGAAGAGAGGGGAGAGAATGAAGAAAATCTTGCCTTGTCTAGTATCGTACTCAAAACCTTCATGGAATGAAAATGATGCCCCCCAGCTCAACTCAAGACCAACAATTTGGGGTTTAGAAGTAGCTCGGGCTCAGGTTAAGGTACCAAGCCTTGTGAGCTGATACCTTTTGAGGAGTGAACCCTTGGTTGAGTCCAAAGCTGAGATTCTAATGAACCCTTGTGTTTCCTCTTATGATAAATTCAGCTTTAAATGGATTTATTTTTTGTTATTTTTGAATATTAACGTTTCGTATATAGATGGTCTGGGGGTTGAATCATTGACTAATGCAAAAGTAAAATTGCGGCAGGTTCAAATGACTAATGCGACAGGCTCAGGTATTCTTTATACCGCAAAATGGGAAATGATCACCCTCCCAACTGCCATTGATATTAAATAAATCATTGTTGCAGGGATATTGTTATCAACCAAAGTCCGGCAAGTACATTTTACTTTTTATGAATTAATTCACTAATGAAACATGTATTGTGTGTTTATTCTTTGATGAGGTCATTCAATCCCTTGTGAATTGTATTAGCCATACATGATGCAAAATTCACAGACACTGCTTTTGCAAGGTTGTTAGAAAATAGTATGTTTGAAATACACACATATGTACTGTGGAGAAGTGTGTGAATTGTGACGTGCACCTTTACATGGTTGTTGCTTTGGTATTTTCCCTGACTGGACTTCAGAATTAAGATTTAAGATTGTCCATCGTGAACATTGTAGCTCTGAATAGATTATTCTCCATGACATTGGAGATTCTGTATAAAGGAGTTGCCAACTTACTTCTTTTCGTACTAGAATTTTTTAAGTCAACAATGAGAAAGAGATACCCAAAGAAGCACCATGTTTAGTATCTGTCTTGACTGGGTCTTATGCAATCGATGATATCTTGTATGGTGCTGGCATGGACATTGGAACCAATTGGAAATCATAAACACGATGCATAATTCTTTTTTTTTTTTAATGATTGGTACATTGCATATGGGCTTAATTGTTTTAAGTGATTTTGAAATGGATGACTTAGAAGGTTGTGTGTTTGTTCTGTGTTGGGAAGCAGCAACTTCTGGAAGTGTGACTTTTAGCGTGGCCCTACTTGCTTGCCATGCTATTTGTTTCTGTTCAACGTTGAAGGAATGGGCTCATTCTTGCAAAAGTTGCAAGGCCCATATCTCTTTATATGAAAGTGAAAATTAATTGACAGCAATGTGGTAGAGTTTTATTTCCAATGTGCAATGCTTTCCCTTGCCATTTTGTTATTTTGGTGCGCCACAATAGAGGAGCCCAGTTGAGTAGCCCTTAGAATCGATTCTTATTTGAAGTTGCTAATACTCCTTTGTTTTCTTAAATTCTCTCTCTCATGTATCTGCTTTATATTCTCACGTGTCATTCCCATTTTCTTTAACTCATGCTTTCTACCCTCTATGGCTTGATCCCTTTCTACTCCTCCCTTGTAGGATGTTGCTTTTGGCATCTGTTTCAATGCAGGCCAATGCCCTTTGACAGTTTTTAGAGAAACTATCTCTTACTGACATGAAATATGGATCCTGTACGGCGTTTTATATAGGAAACTCCAGAAGACAATGCCACACCCATTGCTCTCCCAAGAGAGTATGATAAACGTGAGCCCCCAGAACGAGTCTTTCGGCTAAAAGCGCTGATCACTCACCCTTTTTCTCAAAGCTCAAGCCCTAAACACAAATTACTTGGTAGAGATCTCAAGGAATCCCCTCAACTTAAAACCAGTCTTGTAGCTAGATGGTGTCTAGGGAAGATTTCTTCTGCTTAAAGCTCCACGACATATGTTAGGAAAACTGACTGGATTCAATGAATGTATGCAGTTGCATTATAACAGAGTTTCAAGTAATCAAATATATGCTCATTACATTGAAAAAAATCCCATGTAGTGTTTTTTGTCATAAGGTAAAAATTATTTTTACATTTTTTTCTTTTTGGGTTTTCTTTGCAATCAAGAATGTTTAATTTATGTTACTGAAAATTATTCTGGGAATTAGCCCAACAGTTTGGGTGCATTCTGTGAATCTATCTGTTGTTATGCATTGTATAGAAAGGTAATGTTGTCATGTTTTATGCTTCCTGCATTGGGTTGATCCAATTTAGTGGCTTGGTATCCTCCAAGTGTTTGGGGGAGTTGGCAATTATTAAAATTAAAATTAACTATATTCAATCTGGGTGCAGCATAAATAAACGCGAATACAAGGTTTCCAAAAGCTATTATTTCTTAGACGTCGCATAAGTCATGTTTATCTTTCGGTGGCATTTTGAGGGTTAAAGAATGATGTGTTGGTCGTATAGGACATTTGAAAAATTCTTGTACGGGTGACCTTGGAATGACAGGGGATAGGGTGCAATGAAGCTGCCTGTATCCCATATTGATACACGTATTCAGCCTGTCCCTACTCAGGCTGTCTGAGCAGTTGTTCCGAAAAGATGGGGGGCCACTGGTTGCCGGCATTCAAAAAAAACTTCTGAGAAATTTAAATTTCATTTATTGCATGTAATAATACTTTGCTTCGTATTGCATAATAATAAGACTATCTCATTGCACCTTATTCAAATTTTAATTAGTTATCAATTGGATCTTTTAAAAAATTTTGGGAGAGAGTTGTTACCCTCGTAAATTTTAAAATTCAAATAATTTTTTTAATCCATAAGAAACTATTGGGTATTAACAGTACAAACAAGCAAAATTTGTGGACAAGTATTATAGTGTTAGGTTGGGATCTTCTAACTTTAGTGTTGTTTGATTACTAAACATTTTTGTTGATAAATGATCCACTTATCATATAGGGAGTTAAATTATAAAAAATAATAAATTTAATCAAATTTAATAATATTTAATTAATAAAATATCTTATATCACCAAAATAAATGAGATCTTGGAGAGGGAGGTCGCTTCATTATTTGGATTAAATACCCTTTTTTTTATTTTTTTTTTCATTTATCTCTTGTTGTCACACATGGAATTGATCTTGATATCAAATATGAAACCCAGAAGCTTGGAAGAAAAAGATGTGGTTATTAGGGATGGAAGACAATTCATTGCATCCGATTCAAATTCTTGATTATAAGATCGGAATCCTTTACAATTAGAGATTCTTTGTTATTACATCTTTCCCTAGTTATTAGGACGGGGCTTCCTCTCACAATCCTAATTATACGTATTAGTTGTAGGATCATAATCCCTTAGAGTTGAAGATCTCTCATTTAGTGGATGGGCTTCCATTCACCCTTTACAATTTCCTTATCTCCTTCTCTTTGGATAAAGAGAGTTTAGGGATCTAAATCCTTACTTGTGACTTCACTTTAAAAAAAAAAAAACTTTGCTGATTCGGCCAAACCCACTTTGAGAAAAAACGTAGAGTATACTCTAAACTTGAGGTTGGACCATTTTTTTGGGATAAAGGCTTCTCAGTTACTCCACTCACCTTTGGCTTTTCTTTGCCTAAGCAACAAGAAAGCATAACGTAGAATGCAAAGTGCACGACCATGGTCCCCCGCTCACCGTACTGAGCCTGAACTGGGCAATAGCTATGGAAAACTTGTCACTTTTCACTACTTCCACATGTGATCCACGGTTGCAAATTGTCTCACTCATCCCCCACTCTTCCCCACATAATTGATATATATATATAAAAGTATCATACTATATATATATATAGTATAGTATATATATATTTTTTATAAAGATTTTTAAGGGGGGAAAGGGGGTGGGAATCTATTTTGTTGAACAATAAAGGATGGGGAATTATGTTTTTCTTTTTTCTTTTTTGAAATAGATTCTGAAAAGGCTGAAGGGCACACTGACTGTGTCGTTGCGTCGTACAGATGTTAAGGGGGTCCGACATATCAAATCGTTGTAGCGGTGATTGATCCGAAATCAGCATCGTATCCCCTTTCTTTGGCCGCGCACGTTCATCTATCATTGCTCCCAAATGCCAAATCCACGTGAGTCCCATGACTTTGCCAACTAAGACCGACCCACCCCCTTTAACCCAAACCCAAAAAAGCCAGCTCAGAAAAATTGACCACGCAATTCGGCTACATTAAACACAAAATAAAATAAAATAAAAATAATAATAAACATATTTAACTCATACAAAATCGCCCTTCTCTCTCTCTCCCAGCCAAATTTATTTTAAAAAACTTTCGCTATAAATATATACAACTTGCTTGGTTGGCTCCTCGTCTCTGTGGTTTGGTCCCCGAAAAGAAAGGTACGAAATCCCACCCCACCCACTTCTTTGCTTCTTCACAGCGTCAATCCCATTTCGTCACCGTCTTTTCTTCCGCATTTGGATTTCATTCTTGGGTTTCTTTCTTATAAACTCTGTTGTCTGATTTTTGTTTTAAATATGTACGTGGGTTATTGTGCTAATGGAAATTTCTCGTGGCGACTTTGGATCTGTTATAAAGCTGACTGGATTTTGCATTTTTGCTTGTTGGTTATGTGGAACGTGATTGACATTTCAGAATTTTGATGTGAAATTGACTTGACAGCTTAAGCTTTTACTCGTCCGGGTTGTATTATTTTGATAAGTTTCATGGGTATGAAAATAGTGAGAAAAGATCCAAATCAAATCTGCATTTTGCATGTAGCAAAGGCCTTCCTAAGCTTGCATTGAGAATGGAGGATTTAAGATATGTGTAGTTTGTGGGAAGGTCTTACAAATAAAAAGGTAGGAAATTGGTGTGTTCATGGCTTAGGAATTGAGATGGTTATCATCTTCTGTCAAAATATTTAGAAAAAGCCTAGAATTTTTGTGTTTACCGCTTCAGCACATGAATGGGGTTGTAGATCTGGAACAATAGCATGAGAGTAGCGAAGTTGAATTAGTTTTCTTAATCCAGTGTCGGTGGCTATTTACCATCAAATCTTGCAGATTTATGGCAGTGTATAATATATGATAACTTTCTGTATCTTGTATGCACATTTGTGCTGTTTTCTTTAACATCTCAACAATATCTTGTCTTGGTTTCACTTCCATATTGGCCAAAACAAAATGTATTTTGAAGTGTCACTTGTTCTTATCATTTTGGGAAATGTATTGATCTCTCTCT
>FXXK01001790.1:10059-20853 GCA_900184695.1 Betula pendula | reverse complement strand
CTTCTCCTCTATGATGGATATGAACGGGACTAGGGATGAAGATAATGGCAGGTATGGCATTGGTTGCAGATAAAGATACCAGCACAGCAGAAAGAAAAAAGAAAAAAAAAAAAAACCTAAATGAAAAAATAAAATCTTCAGAAAAACAATACCCAGATGAAAAAATCAAATCAAATCTTTGTAAAAGAAAATTGAAATTTTCCATAGAAAACTTTTCTTCCATGCTCGCTGAAGTGCAATCAGCGATAAAAGACCGTTAATGGTCTGTGTATTCTGTATTCTATAGCAGAGAGAGAGTTGTACCGAACGGGCGGCAGAGCTAGAAGTGGCGCCGAGGGTATCTCTGTTGAAGGCGCGAGCAGGAAGCAGCAGAGCTTGGTTTTCTTCTCAAAATCGCCAGAGAGAGTGACAGGGAAACAGAAGGTGGAAAAGGAAACGCTACAAGAGGAAAAGGAAAAGCTCAAGGGCGCGAAAAAGGAAAGTGAAGAAGCCGCTGGAATTAAAAATAACAAAAAAAACTTTGGTCCCTTTTTACATGCCTGACAATATTTAAAAACGATCACTTTAGTACCTCTAAACTTATAATGTCTATCATTTATCTCTTCGTTAAGATTTTTTGTTAAATTTTAAAGAATGGGTGCCAAAATTATCAAAATATTTCTTATTTTTTAGAAATAAATAAATAAGATTTAGGCGTTAGTTAGGATTTAACGGAATTTACAAAAATACCCACGCTTGAATTTTTTAGATTTTTTTATAAATTTGTTTTTTTTAAAATAAAATAGTATTTGAGAATTTTGATAAGATACCAAAGTGAGAGTTTAACGGTGAATCCTGATGGAAGTGGGTTAAATGATAGTCATTAAAAGTTTAGGGTACCAAAGTGAGAGTTTTTAAAGATTATGGAAGCATCTCAAAATGATTGAAAGTTCATGAATGCTATTTGAAGTTTTCTAAAAAAAAACAAAAAATGTTAAAAAACCGAATGGTGAAAGGAAGAGGGGCATCAAAGTTATGGTCCGTTTGGATTTGTGATTTTAAAAAATGTAACTTAAAATTTGCGATTTAAAAACGTGATTTTTAAAACCGCAGTTAAGAGTTTTGAAAAATCGCAGTTTGGCATTTAAAATTGCACTTTAACCTTTAAAAATTGTGCATTTTCAAAAAAACACTTTATTGCCTACGATTTGAAAATGCATATTTTTTGTATTTTTAAATCGCAATTCTTTTAAAAACACAATCCCAAATGATCAATTTTCTACAATTTAGTCTAAAATTTCACTTTTTATTTAAGAAATCGCAATCTCAAACACAACCTTAGAAAAAGTTTAAGCTAATAAGTAATTTCTTGGAGAGGCACATTAAGAAATTTCTCTAAAATTTTGAAAAGAGTTTCAAAATAAAGAGCGTAATTAATAAACCAATATGAAGAAAGTTGTACAAGTAGTATTACTCTTTCTCCAATGGCACCTTTTCGTTGGGTATTTTCCACTTTTTTTCATGTGGTTAAGGAGATGTTGGGACGATGTGATTTCGCAAATTTTGAGCTTATGGCAGTGGTGACCCAAAAAATTTGGTTTCAACAAAATTTTGCAGTGCATGAGGGTGATTTCCTCCACCCTACTATTTTATTTTGGGAAGCTAGCAATTCACTTGAGGAATTTAGGTAGGTCAACGTTCAAGAGCTTGGTGTACGATCTCCTCCCCTAGACGTATTTCCTATACCATGGAAAAAGCTCTCATCATGTACGTTCAAAATTAACTGGAATGTTGCAGTGGACAAGGGACAGGGACGGATAGGGATTGTTGTTATTGTGCGGGATCATGAAGGGGTAGTATTGGCAGCACGAAGTACCACCAAAAATCTCTTGATAGAACCTGTTGTGACTGAAGCTTTGACAGCTTTCTATGTAGTAGAGTTTAACAAGGAGATGGGTTTTTATGATATAATTTTGGAGGGAAATGCTCTACAAATTATGTTAGCAGTCAAAGCATAAAGCAAAAATTGGAATAAATTTGGCCACATCGCATAGAGAATTAAGTTGGATTTGCGTCACTTGAGGTCCTGGCGGATTTCTCATGTAAAGATAGACGGGGGAACTCAATTGCTCATGGCTTAGCTCGAGAGGCCATTACGAGTGTCATAAATAGAGTTTGGATCGAACAAAATTTCAAATTGTATATATATTATTGTCATTAGGGAGCAAGTTGTCCATTTTTGATCTTTTGATTCATTAATAAAGTTTATAAGGAAAAATGCGCTTTATCCCTCCAATGTTTGAGGAGTTTTTCAATTTCACCTCTAATGTTAAAAAATTTGCAATGTACCTCTCAATGTTGCAAAAAATTTCAATTCAAGCATTCGGTTAGCATTTGCTGTCTCATTTGACGAAAATTGAATTTTTTACTGTTCACTTTCTAAAATTACCCTCGACTAAACTCGTTATTTCCTATTATATATATATATTTTTAAAAAAACAGAATTTGAAAAAAGAAAAAGAAAAAAAGAAAAAGGGGGTGGCGTAGCCACCCCATTTCGGCCAATTGGGGTGATTTAGCTACCCCCATTTGGACCTTGGGGGTATAGCCGGTCAAACCCCTTGGGGCCACCCCCAAATTGTCCATGGGGGTGGCTACGACCTTTTTTTTTTCAATTCTTTTTAAAAAATAAATAAAAGTACATTTTATGGAATAACTGACTTTAGTTGAGGGTAAATTTAGGTAAAATGAATAAGTGAAAAATCAATTTCATAAGATGATATTGGTATATGCAACGGATTGCCTATTGAAATTTTGGAAATTTTTAAACATTGGAGAATACATTGTCAACTTTTTTAATATGAAGTAAAATTGAAAAACCTTCAAACATTTGGAGATTAAGTGCATTTTTCCCAAGTTTTAACTTTGTTAAAAAAAGATATTATATTACATCCACTGCATTCCAGTATGTTGTCATAGAAGTATTTGTGAAGATAAAATCTATCGTTACAAAATTTAACACAATATTCGCGCATATGTATTAAATAAAGGCCATTCTTTTTTATTAAAGTATGGTATTTCAACGACAGACATCTGTATTGTGGATATGTACCATATCCGCGACGACTTATAATCGTCGCAGATATGTTTCAATTTTAACGAAGACCTTTTGTATATATAGAATATATATATTATATTTTTATATATAATATATATTTCAAATATATATGTATATCATAAAGAGTAAGTGGTTACACGGTTATGAAACATCTCTGCTAACCCTAAAAATCGTTAACTGAGTTGTCTTAACAGTTAGTAATTTTTTCCAACCGCCTACAAAAATAAGAATGTAGCCTTTTAGTGTGGTAGTTTGCATGAATAGACCTAGATTTTCTCAAAGCTTTTTTAAACTCATAGAAAGGACCAAACAGTTAAAAAAAACCATGAAAAATTCCTTCGGTCAAAAAACCCAAAAAACCTCACCGCTTAGCATTTCGCCCACTTGATTTTTTCCACCCAAAATTCAATTACTATATATATAATTAAAAATAGTATTGTGTGCGTTTCATTCTGACGACAGATGTAATCATGTAACTAATTTTTATAATTAATTTAAGTAAAATGATTTGCAGTTTTAAAGTATGTAATAAGCACATGCTTTTGTTAATGCAATTAAAAAAATGTAAATTCATATGATATTTAAAAAATGAGAAATACTTATTAGCATTCTTCAGGTAATATTTTTAAGGTTTTTGTCTACATGAACATTTACTTTACTTGTTTTATTTTAAAAGAAAATTAGCAAAAAAAAAAAAAATACAAAGAATAAATTAATTAACTTGAGAATGCTTAGTAGCATTTTTTCTAAAAGATATGTGTTTCGCACATTTAAGTGATACATATCACAGTTATTAAGGACTAATTTATGTCCCATTTGGGTAGGGAAAAAATAAAACTAAAAAAAGGAAAAGAAAAACAGTCTGGTCTCTTTTCACGGAAGACTTTTTTTTATTTTTATTTTTTTACTGTTTGGCTTTTTTTGAGTTAAAAAAGCTTTTAGAATATGCGGCCATTCATTTGAACTAACCGCAATACAACGCCAAATCTCAAAATAATTATGACCAATAAGCCCTGGGGTGGTGAATGAAGGTGGACCTTGAAGAAAATTTGCACTAGATTCATTCCAGTCCATTCACGTTTTTTGTCGTTAACGATTCTCTTGAATTTGGGGAGTTGCGATGACCGTTGAAAAAATTTAGAATGGGAGGGAGAACAAATAATTCTGTATTTTCGTCTTTTTCAGTTGGGTGGTTTTAAGCTGATGTGTTTTCTCTAATTGAAGGGCAACAAATTTTTACTTTTATTTTTTTAAAAAGGGCACAAAAATATTTGAATTTGTTAGTACCATGTACTTGTATTTTCCTGTTTGAAATTATTGTCATATTTTAAACACATCCTTCTCATGCGCTATGTTGTAAACACTTTTTTTTTTTTTTAAGTAACTTTTTTTTTAATAATTTTTTATAAAATCTAATGTCTATATATTTTTTTGTCTAAAAAATGGAGACGAGCCCGGTTATGAGGTATCTATGAAACACAAGGGGATCAGATACTTAGAAAAAGTTTGACTTATAAACAGAAGAGAAATTTGGGCATTGGACCCTGAAAAGTAACTGTAACACTAGAAGATGACGCATAGAAGGTCTTGGGTAACATTTTTTCTCCATTTCTCAAAAAAATTAAAAATAAAAATTAATCTCATTAATTTACGTTAATATATAACTTTTGTTCATTGTTTATCTTATAAAAATTTAAGAGAAGCTGTTATAACATTAATTTTAGATTTATCTTTTGTCCATTTTTTTTACAAATTTATGTTAGTTCTATAAAATTCAATAATAAATTTGTATTCAATGAATGGGCAAGAAAATATATTTCTTATCACTTTTTCAAATTTAAAATTCTTTTCACTTTATTCATATTAATCAATTTTTTTTAAAAATTTTTTTCCTCTCAAAATCAATTCTCTGCTTTCTCCTCCCTTTCTCCGTTGATCATATTTTACCTTAATCATATGAAAGCTGGTCGAAGAAGGATGTGGATCTTGGTTCTTTATGCGACATCTGGTTGCTAAAAATGATTAAAAGATTACACAACTTCTTCTGCTTGAAATGTGAGCCTATTTATTTACTTTATTTTTATAATGACGTGACTTAAGCTCCGTTCAATAATATATATCATACCCAAATACTAGGAGTTAACAAGCGGGCTGTTATTAATCCGGCTTATAACAGCAGATAAATCGAAAATAACTTGAATTACCCGGATAACAGACAACGAAAAACAAAAAATAACGCCAGCTGAATAACCGGCGTAGGTCCGGTGTGGTTATTATTTTAGAAAACAAGTTTATTAACCGGATAACCGGTTTTATATATATAATTATTAATTTTAGACAAGTTATATATATATTTTTTTTTTCTCTTTTCTTTCATTTTTCCTCTCTCTCAAGAAGAGCTCCCCTGCGCAGGGAGCATGTTAGAGAGAGAGGAAGAAAGAAATAAAGAAAAAGGAGAAGAAAAAAAAAAAAAAAAAAGCTTTGCCCACATTGAATATGAACACAATTTTTTTTCACTCCCCTTACTTCAAAATAATTTTTAAGAGAATCATTAAAAAATAAATCTTGTTTGTGATCAATAACATTAAAACCGATTAGAGACGTGATATATCAACAGCCCAGGTTTGAAGAACAGTCATTCGGCCTGGGCGGATGTAGATTAAAAAAAAAAATTATTTTTTTACATAAATAGAGATCCACAAAAACAGCTGTTTATAAGCCTGGGCTGAATGACTGTTCATTCAGCCCAGAGCTCATGTTAATTTATGTCAACCGATTATTAAGTTGCGTTTACTTAAAATCAAATAAGTCGAAATTTCGCGTCGTAGTTGCACAGTTATGTTCAATAACTACAAACCACGACAACCCGTGTTACACCCCTTATAAAGACCATAAAGACTATCCAAAACAGCTCTTGGTAAAGTGTCCTTATATTTCACAATCAACACACTTAGAGGGGAATATCAAGTACATTTAATCACATATTATGTTTACTCCTTCGAAGCTATGTTATTGCTGAAAAAATATCAAGTATCAGTAATATTAATTAATTGAAGTAATTCTTACGTCCTTTTCCGTTTTCCCAACCTTTTAATTAAAGAAAAAAGAAAAAGTAATTCCGTATCGATTTTCATTAACCATTATCCACAGACTCTAAGAAAATAAAAAGATAAACAACCCCTCTTAAATCGATTACTCTTTCTCTTTCTCCTCTCCTGCTACGATGCTGGAACCGAAGCAAAACATTCTTTGGACCACCCTCTAACCTCCTCTACCTAGCCTTCTTGCTAACCACCTGCCTAGCACCGTCGCTCGTGGCTCGCGTCGCCTTACACACACCGCGATCAATATTCTTTTCCTAGCCCTGTGCGTTCCTCCTGACAATAAAATCAAAGTGGTATAGACGGGCGGATCTGGAAAGGAGACGTGTTTTCAGAATACTCCCCGACTTGAAACACGCACAAAACAGACATCTATGACCGCAGTGCAAATCTACGCTCCCCGCTCTGCTGCCAAAAACCCTATACCCACTGCCCGCTCTCTCTCTTCGCATTCACCTATCATGTTCAGGTCTCTGCCCGGCCAAAAATTGTTCATTCGACTGTACTCTATCCGGCTACCGTACCCAAATTATGAGTCCTCTAAAGCCCTATTTCTCTGTCAAAGCCGGTCGTTTTACCTTCTTATGAGATTTCAGACCTGTCACCTTGCAGCGGATACCCATATTCAATAGAATACTTTCAACCAACGAGGAAGGTCAGATGTTGAACACATAACCTCACTCCGAATCCGAGCTTTCTATTCACATCGCCTTTATCAACGGAATGAAAAAATCTTGTCACTCCTCTCAATCTCTATTACACCCCCGTCTGGCGATGGAGGGGCTTCTTTAATCGGCCAGCAGTACATGTACCGCATCCTGACAAATAACACTGCCATCGAGAATGGATACAGAATAAATGTGGGAGCCGCTCCATCCCACCCTTCTGAAAACACTGGCATGTTTCGGCTGAGTCCGGACGCACGAGTACTGTCAGAAAATAAACAATCTGTTCTACCTGTAAACCGAACTATTGACTAAAGTTTACTAAGATACCGGCATACAACGCACCAGAAGACGGTCTGATCGAACTGCCCGGACTATGGGAGTTAACAAGAACTATCAACAAGAGCCTACAATTTCAAACCTGCGGAATTCCCCGTAGATTCTGCGGTTCGTCTATCTCGTTAGGCCTACACTTCTGCGAGTTCCAGCCAGAAAGAATACTCGGGTAAACATAAGAGTGTTCCGTAATTTTCATAGCAAATCAAATGGCTGCATGGAGCCAGCCGACGTGATAGCTGTGGAAGCGATGGAAATGGTGTCCGGTATATAAGGAACTACGCACGTTTCCATGTTGGGCCAAAGAAGTGCGACAAGCAAATGAACCTCTCATCTTCGCATTAGGAGCCAGCCCACAAACCTGGGGGACTGCTTACAATAATGCAATCTTGAACGGTATCGAAATCTTTAAAAGCAGGACCTATAATGGCAGTCTCGCCGGAACCAATTCAGACCCAGCCTCCCGTTGGCCCCTGCAACAGCACCGCGAATCCAAGAAAACAATTACAAATAATAGTTCCGTTCGAACAGCACCGACTAAGTCCAAAGAATAGCACTACAAAATAGGTGCCGTCGTGGTGTGGGGTTTTCGGCTTTGTTTGTGCTATCCTTTCTCGGATCCTTGATTTTTTTCCGGCGGAGCAAGCAAGTCAAGGAGTGACGCCCAGCTATATGAACAATTCAACAGAGATCCGCAGTCCATCTCTACCGTCCTATGCAATGTCGTCACTTTTCTTGGCTAAGATTAAAGTAGCCCACCAACAATTTGACGAAGCTCTCATGATGGTGCTGGGGTTTGGTAACGTGTACAAAGGGTAACATTGAGGGTGAGGCCAACCACTTGCGATCAAGGGGCGGTTGACACCCCGGCTCTCAACAAGGGCCAAGAGTTCGAGACCGAGAATCGAGATTCTCTCCCAGGCTTCGCCAACGCCATCCTCGTTTTCTTTGATTGGATATTTGTGAACGACATGAATGAGATGATCTCGTCTATGATTTTATGGCCCGTGGGACCAATCCGTGATCATCTCTACAACCCACCCGATAGTCCCTCTTCGCTGAAGCAAGGCTAGAGATCTGTATCGGTGCAGCACGTGGGTTGAACTAACTTCAATATCATACGGGCGCAAACCACATGATCATTCATCGCGATGTGAAGACGACAATATTTATTGGATGAGAAATGGGGTGCAAAGGTCTCTGATTTCGGATTGTACCAATAAGGCCCCACTGGAAAGCTGAGGCGCACGTCAAGCACAAGTGGTCAAGGGTATTTTGGATATTTGGATCCGGAGTTTACCGACGTCAACAATTGTCTCATAAGTCTGATGTGTACTCCACTCGTTGGTGTAAGTTTTGTGTGAATATTGTCTGCGAGGCCACCCATAATAACATACCGAAGGATGCAAGTGGTGATCCTAGCAGAGTGGCCTGTGAATGGCCTATCGCAATGGAGAGATTGATCGATCGTGATCCATCATTGAAAGTTGAAATAGCATACGAGTGTTTGAAGATATTTTGCTGAGATCGCGTGAATTGTTTGCATGAACAGTGGAATCAACCGGCATCGATGAATGATGTGGTGCGGGAACTTGGAGCTCGCATTGCAGCGCAGGAGAAGTGCAGACAAAGAGCTTGAGGAGGAAGCTGTCTTGCCATGACATGTGTAGACGATCGGTGGACAAGATTTCTCTGAGATTATGAATCCTCAAAGTCGGTGGGAGAAATATGGTTAGCTGAATTTTTAGTATGTCTTTGGAGTCACATTGCGGACGAAGAGGACTGGTATTGAAAGCAAGCCCTTTTATATGGCTAAGCAAGTAGAGCAACTATTTGTATGATAAACGTCGAATGTTAAAAGCTATCTTGAATATCAAGGAATCTTTCCCCTTCCACCCTCCCGTGAATAGAGGGAAAAAAAAAAAAAATCAAGGAATCTATTCTTTAGAATGTCTACGTTTATAAATATTGAGATAGGTAATTAGGATTAATCTTAGAGTTTTGACTTTATTGATCGAGGTGTCCCGCACACCCAAACGTATGCAAAGTTATATGGGTTTACATAAGCCTATAATAGATAACATATTAGTTTATTGTGGGACAAAAATACCTCTAGAATTTTTCCCTTGATGGTTAGAAAGCTCATTTAGACAGAGAGGGTTAAGGTTCCTCATCTTCAAGTTAACCTTGTACCTCCAACTATTGGGAGACACTTTAAGGTGTAAAGTAAAAGGGTAATCCGCTCTCCAATAGTAATCGTTTTTCTCCAAATAACAATCATGGAAGCTTATTTTAGACAAGAGAGGGTATTGGTTCTTCCATCTTCAATGTTTACGTGCACCTCCAACATATCGGTAACACTTAAGGTGTAAGTGTAAGAGTAATCCACCTCTCATCGTTGGAATCGTTTTTCATTCAAATAACAGTCATTGAGAGATACAATTCTTATTATTCTTGTTTAGACTCCATTCACAAAGTGTAAATCATCAAAGATCTAGTTGGAGTTTAATAATCTCATCATAAAATATATAATATATAATAGTTCTAATTTAATCGTCCTTTTTAAATGAACCGTCCAAATGCCGCAACACATAGGAGGAAAGTTAAAGATTGAATGCGTACAAGCCACCAAAGGCTGGCCAAAGGAAGTCGTTCAGCCCACCCAACAAACTATTTTTATGACTTGCAACCGCGGTGCCAAGGCCACCCTTTCTCTCTCTTATGTGGATGTTGCGTTTTCTGGACGGATCATTTAAAAAATGAAAAGGCTTCGATTAAAGCTATTGCACTGCATCAATACCTTGGGTATTACACCGATCTCCCTAAACAGCTGCTTATATTTTACATCAAGTATCAGATCATGAAAGCAACCTTGACTGAATAATGAGCAGTTCTAAGTATATCACAATTATCACATATTTATGTTAACTCCTTTGAAGCTTGTTATGACTGTGACGACAAAGTGATTCATTAATTTTCACTCCAACATGATATTATTGCAAATTTAAGCAATTGTCTGTAATCTGAATCAAAGGAAAATTGATCAAAAGAAAATAACTGCCCAAAGGATATAGGATACACTTTTTTTTTTTTTTTGGGTAAATAATAGGATATCCATTTGCCATCCTCTCTCTTTGGAAGGAATATTTGAAAATTTACAACACATGAATTCTCCTCCATGTCCAGACCTCTTTTTCTCCTCATGCTGTTTTAGCCTTGCTGCCAATCCAAAAAAAAACAAACAATCAAAATCATAAACTTCAGCTTAAGTGTTAATTCGAGCATAAGTGTACAATCAAAACATGGCATCTATAGGGGCACCCAAAGCTATCACCAATGAGCAGTGATATACATCAGCCTGGGCTGATGAACAGGTAATTCAGCCCAGGCTGTATGGGATAAAAAAAATTTATATATATTTTTTTAATAATGGGTGTCCACAAATCAGAAAAAAAGGCTAATAATGAATGACTGTTTTCATTCAGCGCCAGCCTAATGTCTATAATACTCATCACCGAATTTAATCGATGGGTAGATGCATCAGAGGCCAATCAGGGATTCGGCTATGGAAAGGAAAGAAAGGTAATTTCACACC
>FXXK01001789.1:5541-48891 GCA_900184695.1 Betula pendula | reverse complement strand
TGCGGAAAGACAGGGAATAGTTGATGCATTATATTACAATAGCCAACAGCCTTGATAGAGAAACTCTATCAAGCCTTTTCTCAAAACCTGTAAATCAGGCATTGCATTATTAAACAAGCTTAATTATAAGTCTCCCATGGCGCTCCACCAGCACTCAGAGAGCCTCTTCATCTTCTTCTTCAACACGTCGATGGACATACGATGTTTTTCTCAGTTTCTATGGCAAAGATACCCGCAAGAGTTTTACAGACCATCTATATTGCTGCTTTTGAAACAGAAAGGTATCAATGCATTTAGAGACACGATGAAAAGCTCGAGCGAGGAAAAATATGTTTCTGAAGAGCTCTTAAAAGCAATACAAGAATCCATGTAACGCGATCGTCGTCATCTCTACAAACTACGCTTCCTCTAGATGGTGCCTCATTGAACTTGCCAAGATCGGTTGAATGCATGAGAGACACGGAGTTTACAGTTTTGCCTATTTTCTACCATGTGAATCCCTCCGACGTACGAAATCAGACGGGAACTTTTGCAGAAGCTTTTGCTAAGCATGAAGCTTCTTTGAGAAAAAAGAAACCCCAAGGTGACATTGACACATTGCAAAAGTGGAGAGCTGCTTTGAAGAAGTGGGCAAATCTCTCAGGATGGCATGTACGATGATAGTAACATTCAGTGTTCTTTTCTTCTTTCTGTGTGAACATTGATAAGTTGGAAATTTCTCCAAAATAATCAAATTTTGTTCTAAATTAGTATCTTCAACACTAAAACTTGGCCCATGGATTAACATGACAAATTTAATTTACTTTCATAGTCAAACAGAATGGAGAGCAACTTTTTATTTTTTTTTATTTTTTATTTTTTTATTCAAGAATGAGGCAACTTAATTTCAGTTTGTTTAGACTGTGGGAAAAATTTTAATTTCCGCCAAGCTCTCCAAAGAAACTTCTAGTCATTTTTACCTCACCGACAATGATCATCTGTGTTTTGTGGTGACATAAGCATCTTTCTTTTCCTTTTTTGTCCTTTGTTTTTGTTTTTTGGTTTTTTTTTTGTTTTTTTTTTCCCTTTTGCGCTCTAGCTAATCATATATTGGCATCATCATCATAAAATTAAAACTCAGATTTGTAGAAAAACTACGACAAAGCAATGAAGACCTGAAAGAAGTTTAAAAAAAAAATGATTTAGATATATTATGAAGCTAATTAAAATTACCTAATAAATAAATTATTACAAAAAATTTAAACAGTACTCAAAACATATTAAGAATCACATAAAACTATGACGTGTGGTCAAATTACATCTTACTAATAACAATATTTGGGGAGTTAAAATCCATAAATTTTGGATTAAAATGCTATTGGCATTTCTATTTAACCATCCCAAAATGACCATTACACCAATCCTCACGACTGGTTGACAATGAATAATCTTTTTAGCCTTTGTAATTGTCTCACAAATTTACATTTCGTGCAGAATTACTTTGAGTAACAAAATCAGCATTATGTAGTAAATATCTTTAATTGCGTCTATTTTGTAATATCTTTTCTCTTATTGTGAAGATAAAAGAACAAACAAAATGACTATGAAAAGGGGAAAACAAGAAGCATACAAATAATTAAATTAAAGATAAATTAGGCACACTCTCAAACTATGATAAAACATGGTTTTTTATATATTAGACGCTATGTCTCAACACTCTCTCTCTCTCTCTCCTTTCATCATCACAATTTTGGTCGCTTTTCGAGTCAAAAAGCAGACAAAAAACAGTGTTTTTTAAAATATATATATATATTTTTTTTTTTAAAAAAAAAAAAAGGACTAAAAACAGTGTTAGAACCAAAGAAGAAATTGACACCTTTGCATGATTGCTTTTGCTTTTTACAGCAATTCAAAGCTTAGTGAATTAAGGGACCTTGACTCAGGAAACTCAACTTGTGGGTTACGAAATTGAATGGGTCCCATTATTAGAAATTGGTCTAATCTGGTTATCAACACCAATGGGTTTATTGCTTTACTCGAGACCCCACGACCATTTTAACCTCCCACGGTCCCACCCAAGAAAAAAAAAAAGTGACCTTTGTCCATTTAAAATTGCAGTAGATCATATGTTTAAGCTAGCATGACAGTCAGATTCCATTAGCCCATAAAATCTATTCTGACAAAAAAAAAAAGGACCTATATTTGGAGGAACAACGCTCAAAATCAAACCTTAGGTCTTGGTGGTAGAACATGACTTTTTGGACTCTAGCAACCTCATACTGGCCGGCATGAAGTCTCAAAGGAGTGGGATTTGTAGGGTTATATTGCAAAGTAGCAATTGTCTATCAGAAAAATAAGTAATAGTTAAATTTATGAAGTTTGTAATGTTAGAAGTCTTTCGTTTTGTATATGTCAAAGATTTAACACCAACCACATCTTTTTCCCCCTCTATACCAATTCAAAAGTGGAAGAGTAATTTCCTGAAATTTGTTCATGAACTTCCTCAAAATTGTCTCTCTCCAGTTTGTGACCAACTGTTTATACTAAAATTTTAAAGCAGATTAAGTGGGAAGTGAAGCTTTAGTTTATGTCTAAAGGCAAGTTTAAGAAGACATGTAAAATGTTATTATTTGTAATGCTTGGACTATTTATGAGATTTTATTTTAATTTTGTAAGGAATTTTATACTGAATATATGGGTATAGATCTGATTGTATAGGGGATTTGAAACTTTAGTGTTTTGTGTTTTGTTTTGTAAAGAGTTCAGATTGTTAATGAAAGTTTAATCATTCATAAAAAATCAAAATAAATAAATAAAAATAAATAAATAAAAAGATAAAAAGATAGGTCCCTTAAACAACAAAACTTAGAAAGCAGAAAATTATCTCTCTCTCTCTTCTATTTTCCCCTTGCTTCACCGAAAACAATAGTAAAAAAACAAATATAAGCAAAACTGTATTCTTCATTGATTTAAGATCATTTCAATAGTTTAGTTTATTCATCATACTAATCAATCTCAACCAAAGCCCAAATACAACCAGTCCGAAAATAAATACTAAAACAACAATGCAACTAAATAAAAAGCCAGATAAAGCCCATGCGATATTAAATTATTTTTTGGAATAATTACAAAATCAGTCCATATAATAGGCATAAATTATAAATCGCTCCTTTTGGTATAAAAGTGAATTCAAAAGTTCTTATGGTAGGCCAAAAAAATAATTTAGTCCTTAAAGTCAAATTCTGTCAAAATATTTGACGAATTCCATTAAGTTTTATATATTTATATTTTTTATTAAGAGTGATATGTGTCGTCATGTTATTGGCTCTGACGTGGTAACTAACGAAATCCGTCAAATATTTTGACGAAATTTGACTCCAAAGACTAAATTATTTTTTTAGTTTATCACAGGGACTTCTCTAAATTCACGTATATACCACACATATCAATTTGTAATTTAAATCAACAGCATGAACTAATTTTGTAATTATCCTTAATCTTCTTGATAATTAGGGATCAGGCTTGCATGCTGTAGAAAAACTACAGCATGCAAGCTGTAAACAAAATAAAGGGCCCAGATCAATTGGAAAAAAAATTCAATTGATTTGGACCCTTAAATTTTTACAACTTCCATGCTGTAGTAAAAACTATAGCATGGAAGCCTCATCCGATAATTAGAGACTAGAAAATGTCAACCACAACTCAATCTAAATTGATGATTGGGGTTGACAATTGGCAACCTAAGAGGCTTTACTTCAATTTAAGATCCTTTACAATTTTTAAAATATTTTATTAAATGTAACTTTTAAATTTTAATAATTATTTTAAAATTTTATTACATCAATATTCATCATTTTTACTGACTCAACATTCTTGGAGAAAAATATAACAGGAATACTTAAATAACAATTGCAAATTTTATTAAGCGTAAGTTGAAGAAGTTAATTTCCCATTCAATTTTTTTTAAAAAAAAAAAAATTGTAAAACTTGAACACGTGATTTTGTAGGAAATTAACTTGAATGCCCCGCCGATCAGCGCGTTGGGTAGCTTCCATTCCTAGGCTCCTAACATTTGCCTGGAAGAACATTTTGGAATAAATTGCATTTTGGTCGTTTATTTACCAACCAATATATATATATATATCGAACTAAAGCCAAAATACCGTCAGAGTCCTGATTGGCATAAGTCCAAGCTGAATGAACAATCATTCAGCCTGTGCAGAAATGAGGATAAAAAATAAAAAAAAAATTAAAAAATTAAAAAAATAAAAAAATCACTGTTCACGGGTCCATGAACAGTAAAAATTACTGTTCATGTGCCTAGACTGAAATACTATTCATTTCAGCCCAGGCTTATTTGAACCCTCGGGACCTTGGTGAGACCCGATCAAGACCTCACCGGGACTTGGTCGGAACCTCTCCAAGACTTAGTTGAGACCTCGTTGGAACCCATTGTGACACTGTTGGGATCCCTTCGTGACCCCATCGGGACGCAATCGCGACCTCATCAAGACCCGGTTGCGACCTCACCAGGATCCCGTCATAACATTGTCGAGATTCTGTCGTAATCCAATCGGGACCCAATTGGGACCTCGTCGGGACCTACCGGGACTTGTCTAGACCCGTTGTCACACTGCCTGGATCCCATCGTGACCTTGTTGTGACCCCACCATAACATCGTCGTGACCCCCTGGGACCCATCGATACCTATTTGGACCTCATCGTGACCCCGCCTGGGTCACAACAGGATCTCGGTAGTATTACGAAAAGGTCTTGGTGAGATCCTGACAAGGTTCTAACAGGGTTTCGACGAGGTCTTAACGGGGTCCTGGAAAGGTTTTGACGATGTCTCGGCAAGTCCCCGCGGCGTCCCGATGAGGTCTCGACGAGTTCCTAATGGGGTCCCGACGAGGTTCCGACTGCATCCCAACCAGGTTCCGGTGGTGGACCTATGAGGGTGTAGACTGGTTTTGATTTTGGTCTGATATTTTATTAATATAATAGAATATATTAATATTTTTATGTTGTGAATAAAAATTAATTTTTATAAGATAATATAAATGATTAAAAATATTAAAAAAGAAAATTGATTTTCACTATGTGCCATACGCTGTAAAAATGTTTTCTACGTAAAACATTTTCCTGAAAAATTATTTATCTGAAAATATTTTTCAACGGAAAACATTTTACGTCTAAACAAAAACAGTGTTTAGAATGTTATTATTGTGTCCTTTAAAATGATATTACTTTTAAAATTACCGTTGATAAAAATTTAAAGTTAAATGTATCGATAAATTTTGGGTAAAGGCGCCATTTGAAATTGATTAACTCACTTTTTAATTTTGAAAATTAGATCCTTTAGTATTTCGTGATTTAAATCGATCATTCGTGATTTTGACGTTCACGCATTGGCAGTTTTTGGGGACCATTAGTCCCAAGTAAATAAAAATATTATTTTTATTGTTTTAAATTTTTTTAAAAAAAATAAAAGTTATAAACTTAAAATCTTAAAAATAAAAATTTAAACTAAAAAAATTAAAATAAAAAATAAAAACTAAGCCACCCCAAACTTACCCTCCTTGTTTGGCCACGTCACTCCCTTGGTTTTCTTAATTTTGAATTAATTTTATTTTAAGTTTTTAATTTTTATTTTAATTTATAAAGCAATAAAAAAATAATATTATTATAATTGGAGCTAACGGTTCCCCAAAAATTGGATGGCAAACTAACGGAATGATTGATTTGAAATTTGTGAATACTAAGGAATCGAATTTTCAAAATTAAAAAGAGAGATCCAATTTTAAATGGCATCTATATTCAAAGTATTTGCAGATAGTGTTTATGGACATTTGATTAATCGTGGTTTGTCCTTTCATCCAATAATTTAATACGTGCCACGTCAAACTAATGAACAACTAACCATGTGTCCCATATGCCACATTAATTTATTTTAAAATAAAAAAATAAAAAATTAGGGGGTGGCTCGTGTCACGTCTCAACTTCTAATCACCAATAAGAGAGAAAACCCTTTAGGGTGTGAACTAAACTTGTTCAATTTCATTGCGAAATGCACAAATCTTTGAAAATAGAGATATTTCAGTAAAAGAGCTGAAAAATAATATATTAACTCCCTTTTCACTTGGATAGCATCACATAATAATTTCTTTTTTCTAGTCTTTCTGATTTTTTGAACTGATCTTCTTCTTTTTCTCTTGATCATGAGAATTTTTTGTATACTTCATGTATAATAGGATTGCACCCCTTTGTCCTTGTCTAATGAGATTAAATTACTTACTAAAAAAAAATAAAAATCACTTTTTATAAAAGAGGAAAAAATATAGTACATGAGGGACAAAAATCTTCTAAAAGTTGTTGATACTTAGCGAAATCCCGAAGTCTGAAGACAAAAGTACCCTGGCAGCCTTGTGAACATGTCAAAATTACACCATTGATGATTGTCTGATTGATGTACAACCAAGAGATCATTCGGCTTAAAATGCAACATTACATAAAGAACCAGAATAAGAAGTAATTGTTTTATTTTGGCAATATTGACATCAATTAACACACATCATGAAGAACAAGTTTTTAATTTACTTTTATTCTTTTACTTACGGTTCAGTTTTTACTTTATTCGTATTCTTTTACTGTATTTTTAAACTTATGGTTATGTTGGGCACTAATTCATCAGGTATGCATATTTCAAATAAGTTATTATTTTCCATGATATTCTACTCCAATAATCTAATTTTCATAAGCATAGGAATTGAGTGTGAAGAGTAAAATTCAGTGAACTTATTAGAGCACTAACAACAATTTTTCTTAAACTTCATTTTCTTTTTTATTGTTGAAAAAATTATTAAAAAAATTCAAAAAAAATATTTCCAGCAGTTTTCATAAACTATAAAAAAAATATCAGGAAAACCAAAAATAGCTCCTTCATCTAAATGGATCCAGCTTAGGTATCTGCGGTAGAAAATTTAACGATTGAGATTTAACTACTGCAAACATTAACGTTTCTTGTGGTGTAGTTTTTGACACCGTTTAAGGGAAGGGAACGTCAGATCAACTTGGGCAATGGGCTACCATTGTTGATTCAGCTGCGTCAATTCGTGGCTCAGCTGCGAGTTCTCCCTCCTCAGCCACTCGTCTCCTCCAAAAGCTCCCGCCCTGTGGCGCAGCTCGTGTTCCGGTGCACCGCCACCACCGACGACGAGATCACCTGCTCATCTCTGGAGTTCGCCAGAGAGACCGTGTGCGCCACCGCAGGAGCGGGTTCCGCCACCGTCACCACCTAAGCGATGGCAGGCTCGGCAATCGGAGACATCTTTCGGTGGTGTATGTTGCGGAGGAGCCCTTCCTCGCCTCTTCGAAAGCAATCGTTCGCAAATTTCCATCGATCTGGCATGGTTTTCCGAAACTCCTACAAATTCAACGAAAAAAACATGGAGACACATAAAGGTTGGATTCTAAGAAAGCGAACTCAGTGGGGCGCCAGACGATGAAGGTTGATCAATCATCGTTCCTGCAACTTGGCATCACAAACCCATTTCATTTTTCTTTCTTGTTATTTCTTTCTTTTTTTTTCTTTTTTTTTTTTTTAATCTTATTCTTTGCTATTTCCAATTCCAACCAGTTGGTCAAATTATTTCTAGGATTTTCAGTGGGGCGCCAAACGATGACTGATCTCCTGGAACGTGTTAGACGTTCCCTTCCCTTAAACGATGTCAAAAACAATACCACAAGAAACGTTATCGTTTGCAGTAGTTAAATCTCAACCGTTAAATTTTCTACCGAAGATATGCGGTAATTTTTACTACCGCATGTAAGTCGGATTCTATCTAGACAATCAAAAATGATTCTCTTAATTTTCGCTTTCCTTTCTTTTTTTTTACTATTTATTTAAAATAATATTTAAATAATTTTTTCATTTCTCTTCTATTGTAACGAAAACATACATTTTACAATTTTTGTCGTGTTAGTGGATGATGGGTCTCCAACCACATGGTGTCACGTCTCAAAAGTAATAAAATAGTTATACTGTGTAACATTACACTAATAAAAAAGTAGTTTGACGAGACATTATTTCGAACCGCTGAACGCTTTTCCTGGTCCAAAAAAATTTGTAGTTTTAAAACTTTTAAATGTGTCTTGGGAATCACAGCCTAATTGATGTAAGCTGACGATGAGTGAAAAACCCAGAAGAAAACGATGTCGAAAACAGCGTAACTTTTTTGGAATTACGCTTTCAATTTTACCTGAAGGAGAACAATGGCCAGAAACTCTATTAATATGATACCATCATTCATGCAATTTTTTTTTTTTTTAAATTAGTAAAAATGCAATTTTATTTGTAGGTATTGATTTCTTAGAACTCGAGATAAAGGATGGGAAGCCAATATTAAAGATGGAGCGAACCATGGATACCTCACAAGTTGTGTCTATGACTCTGCTACATGAAACATGCGGAGGAGTTGATATATCAGTAGTTGGTAGGAAGAATGACATTGTGGTGGAGGAAAAGGAAAAGCATTTCAACTTTTTGGGTGAAATTTGTGGTCTGCTTTTTCAATTCGAGATCACAGATCCGGATGCTTAAGATAATCCACCTTCTTTTTTTTTTTTTCTCTTTTAATTAGACATAGCTGAGCTCAGGTCAAGGACGTTTATTCTACACGGGAACCAATTTAGGGATAATTTTACTTTTTATGAATTTAATCTTTTTTATATATTTTTTTAAAAATTTAAATTCTTAATTTAGTATATTGAATTTTTATCTTTTTTATTAATTCTACCAACCACTGCACACTAACCAGTTCTGCCGAGTCCACATGGTCTATCCTTTTGGGCAAATCCACTGTCCCTCCCGTCACTGCCCCCCCTCAAAGCCTGCACCACGAACACCCACAGTTGGTCTCGCACTACTGCACTTGGCTCACCGTCGCCTGGCGTCTCTCTGTCTGTTCCCCCTTCCCCTCCTTCTTTTGGTTCCTCCCCTGCATCTTCGGCAACGGCAGCAGTCTTGCCGTAGGCCACGGGCCAAAGTCTGGCCATATGGCTTAGCGGACGGAAACCCCCACCCCCGCTCTCTCTCTTGTTCCCTTGCGTCTCTCTCTGTTCGGGTGTGCTCTCACTGGCCGTTGCTCCGGCCAGCCGGGTTGAATTAGGCTGTTTGCTGCCAACCACGATGGCTTCGGGAACGGCGTTTGGCGGAGGTAGGTGGATCCGGTAGGTTAGATCGAATGGGAGAAAAGATCTAGTGTGTTCAACTTCATCCTATTTAATGCATTTTACTGAGTTGTCAAATCCTTATCGGTGGTTGTAAAAATTTTATTTTACAACCTATCTTTATTAAAGGTTTTCTCATTGAGAATTCAATATATTAAATTGAGAGGTCTTGAACTTTGAGAAGGACATTACAAACAAAGTGATAATTCAAAAATTATAAGTAACGTTATCCTAAAATTAAACCAATGCTATTAACGCAAATTAACCCTAATCTTGATTCAGTATGCCTTTTGTTGGAGTTGTCTCCTAAAGTCGATGGAATTAACTTTTTCGCAAAAGGTTGAATATATGACATAAAATTATTAGGATAAAATAAATAAACAAATAATTTTACTTGAATTTTATTGACCATGTACTCGTGATCAGCCAAGCGTTACATTATCCCTTTTGAAACAAAAGGAAATTTTATACCGACATAAGCATAATTCTTGAAACACCCCTTTGGGTGAAGCAGGCCTATATAAGAGAGGGTTCTTCTCCAAGCAAAAGTTCCTTGAACATGGCCTCACACAAACCAGTCTCGTGAATCATAAGATGCCCACCATCAGGAACTTCATGGTACCTGATCCAGGGGAGCTTCTTCACCACGTATCGTTGCATTTCATATGGCACGAGTTTATCTTCATGACCATGCCACAGGTGAACAGTGGCCTCATTGTTAGGGAATGGGTTTTTAAGCTCCATTGGGTCGAATTCCCAGTTCCCAAAATGCACTATTATGTCTCGATGGAGGGATTCGTGGACACCTTGTTGTCGTACCTTATGCTGCATACACAAAACGCATGACCTTGTCAGAACCATAAACCATCATTATAGAAGAAAAAAAAAAGAAGAAATTGTATTCAAATCTTCATGGAAATAAAAACCATACATTTTTATTTGCATTGATTTTGTATTACAGTCATAAACTTGAAACGGAAAAGGGCAAGTTCTAGAGTCAGCACCATCCAATTTTTTTTTTTTTCAATACGGGGAAGGGTAAGGGGGAAGATTACATTACAAAGAAAACAAAGGATAAGCATCCTAACAATAGTCTTAAAACAATCAAAATAACAATAGTGTAGAAAAATTCTAGAAATGATTGGGAATGAGCTAAACAAATGGCTTGGTCCATTGCATTGGCTGCGAGAATTGGCGATTTAAAGAGGCAAAGTCCAAACAAATTTGTCAATATAACACCTACTGCACCAAACAAAGAGGAAAATGTCGATAATGCTAAATCACCATTTATCTCAAAAAGTAGAAGCAACGGAGTTGGTGGTGGTGGAGGGATGGCGCATGGGGGGAGTAGAGACACGAAGAGCGGTAGATCTAACTTCCAATTTACAGATAAAAGGGAGAGAAAAGAGGAAAGAAAAACAGAACATAAAAAGGGATAAACAAGCTGAAAACAGAGAGGGAGACCAGAAAAAAGAAGGGGAGGAGGATGGAGACAAGAGCCATACTTCCTCTCCCCGTGGCAACTCACAAGTCACAAGAAAAGTAATGAAAATCTCAAAGAAGAGACGGTGTTTTTGGTCAAGAGAGGTTTAAGAGCTTCTCTATCTTAAAAACAAGAGAGAGAAAACCATCCAATTAAGTATTAATTTGAGTTGGAAACAAAAGTGGACGCACTAGTTTTATGACAGAAGCTTTACCTCATCAAGCGCTGGTACTTGTGACATTTTCTGGATCGTTTCCACGTCACGTTTGTTAAAAAGTATAGGGTGTCTTTGCAAGATAGAACAATAGGGGACCACTTCTGGGTCATCCACCAAATACACTAGTCCAGGGCATAGTGCCCAATCCAAAGTTTCCACTGATCTCTCTTCAGTTGCTTCTTGTACACCTCATTCACCAGTTTTGGAGGAAAAGAAGGCACCAAAAATTGATCACTGGAACTACTAGAGTCACCCCAGCTAGCCTGCAACATTTAATACAATTTCATAAAACAAAAACAATTGAATGAGAAAACCAAAAGGCCATGGAAATAGAAGTGGGAATTAAAGAGTAACCTGCCTGTGTGGTATGTATTTGAGGCAAGACCAGACTGGATAAGTACCGAGTGACATTCCAATCATATAAAACTTGGTTCCAAGCTGCAACTGGTCAGCAAGTTCTTGAATATCAAATGCTTCACTCCTCACCGACCGCTTTGGATTCGGATCACTTTCGCCGTACCCAGCTCTATCAAAATGATACTATATACACAACCCACCTCATCCATCAATTCCTGCACCTTCAAAAACAACTATGTTCAAGATGTTTGATTTATAAGCAAAAAGGTTGGTTTGGAGCAGAGTTGGTTACCTGAGAGAGTGGCAAATATATGTCTTTGGAGCTGTCAAAGCCATGAACAACGATGACTTTGTACTTGGCATTTTCTTTAGCAACTCCCCTCTCTCTGTAAGCTAGATGCTCCATCGCCCAGCCTGATTCTTGGTGAAGTAACAGCAGGGCCATTTGGTGTTCCACATATCTTGGGAGGTGGAGGCTTAGTGCTCCTGTAAGCATATATGATAATACCCACTACCACACCCGAAGCTGCCATTGTAAACATCTCTGGCACAAACAAACAGAGTCAGGTGAAATGATGTGAAAATCTTTGAATGAGCAATCTGAAGAGGAGATAGACAATTTGTTTAAGTTAGTGGTACAAGCAGCTGTTATAATGTTGTTTTTTTTGTTTTGGTAGCCTACTTTATTGACTTTCAGTTCATACCTGCCTACCTAACATTTTGTAAAAATATATGACAATATAATTATATAAACAAACGAATGGATAGGAAATCTTCTGCATGATAAAAGGGCCGGGATGCGAAGATTTTCTACAAGGGAGTGCACGAAAGCAGAGTAAGCTGCATTTTAGTTAGTTCATTGTTCAACTTTTGCTAGTCATGCTTTCTCGAGGACTGGAAGTGAACTTTTCCTGCTTGGATTGGATATTTGCTTTTCAAAATTTGAGAACCAAAGTCATTCCTTTTTCTTTTTGTTCAGCACTTTTGTTTGAATTAGTAGCTACCATCAGCACACCTTTGTATTGAAATATTAATTATATCATTAAATTTACCATTTTCTGTCGACTAAAGTTTTTGAATAATTATTAGTGATTGTAAATGATAATAGAGCTATTAGAGCAATTGACCATGGGCTAAGGTAGCGATTCGAGGGACTTGCAAAGAAAGAGAAAGATAAGCACATAAACTTGCCGAATTGGGCCGGAGGAAAATAATTCTAATGCTTAAGTCAGTATGAACAAAGAGAGTGGTTAAAAGAAAAGAAGGTAGAGTTTAAGAGAAAGAGACAAAACTCCTTTCTTACCTACTGGTTGCTGCCTTTTATTGTTAGTTTGTCATGGCTGTCAAACATGTAGCAAACACTTATTGGAGGCTTTTCTGTTGTTGCATTCTTTAGGTCACATGACTCCTACAAACCCTCATTTTATGTTGGAATTGCAAGGCCCGATGCTAATGTACTAAGAGATGGGATTTGGTCTGGCGCTTTGTGGTTGTATCTAGGTCCATTGGGCAATGGGCCAAGTATTTGGGTCATTAGGCCTAACAAGAGCAAAAAGTTATGAGTTCAAATCTTATTCTTGTTATTCACTTTTTATTTGAATTAAATATTTTACTTATGAAGTTAAAGTTTAACTCTGCCAAGTATTTGGGTCATTAGGCCTAACAAGAACAAAAAATTATGAGTTCAAACTTTATCTTTATTATTCACCTTTCATTTGAATTAAATATTTTACTTGTGGAGTTAAAGTTTCACTCCATATAAAAAAGGAAGTGTTAGAATATTAATTAGACGATCAAATTCACTATTTCTTATCCTTTTTGGAATAATTAGTATTTTAAGACTTTGCATTGCATTTGAGTTTAGCTGCCCTGCTCTTGTATAGGTCTTAGCCGAGGATTACATGCACTTGCCCTCTACCTACCCAACCTGCCCGGGGTTCATAGTTTGACTCAAGTCCAAGAAGCCCAACTGGAAGGAAGGACAAGTACCCACAAGGCCGCAAATGTGATTTTCTGGTTTGGCAGCGAGTGAAAATGGTGAATGTTGGAAACTGGGATGGACTCCGTTTTGGAAGCAAGGAAGCATAAATAAATACATACACGAAGATTTTGCAATCAAAATCCCCATTAGTTTAATAATTAATTCATTATTTTTGAGTATTCATAGTCAAAATGTGATCCCAGGTTTAATAGATTAGTTGCTAATTGTAGTTATTCAATGTCAAATGCCCTCACGTTTACCCAGCGCCATGGATTCGGATCACTTTCCCTATACCCTATATCCAGCTCTGCATAGGAAGAATAGGTCAAACATTATTCCATGCAATGAGGGCAATTTGGTAATTCATACGCACGTGCGAACCTGTTCATCCCAAATAACGGTTAATTTTAAGACAAGAAGCAGCTCGAAATATATGATACTTTATAGGTCAGAGTTGTAGTGAGGTATAATTTAGAGGTCAATTTGATAATCAAATAGTAATTTAGGGACTCAAATGACAATTCACCCTTAAATAATTAAATTTATTCTACCCCTGCGAACAAATTTTCCGCGTGCCTAATAATTTGCAGTGAAAAAATAATATTGAACCGTTTGTCTCTAACTTTCGGGCAACTTTTCAATGAGAATCCTAAGGAAAATAATGTTAGGTAAAATATACTAGTTTTTTTTTTTTTTGAATTGAAAATATACTAGTTATTAGGAAAGGAATTACGACCCAGAAAGGAGATTGACGTTATATAAAAGTTAGATTCATCAAGGAAACTCAAAACAAAGTGAAGATAAATGAAGATTGAAAGTATTTATAATTAACAATTCATATTTAAATATAGTGACAATTTCAAGTTGGCATCTCCACGGATAAAAATTTGTACTCCACCATATCACTCTTGAAATAAAGTGAAGATAAATGAAGATTGAAAGTATTTATAATTAACAATTCATATTTAAATTTTGTGACAATCTCAAGTTAACATCTCTAGGGATAAAAATTTGTACTCCACCAGATCATTCTTTGAAGAAAATGAAGATAAATGAAGATTGAAAGTATTTATAATTAACAATTCATATTTAAATTTTGTGACAAACTCAAGTTGACATATCAGGGGATAAAAATTTGAATTCCACCATATTAGAGTGATCTGATTGTCACAACCACCTCAGGTGTGAATTTTTTTTGTTAGTTGACGTAGTGCCATGTCATCGCGTAAGCTAGCCATTCGTAAAGTGCATGTAAGGCTAGCATTTTTCATATTACTTGCATGAATTTACAATATAATGCAGCTTAACAATAATCCTCTATATGGTTGCTGACTTTGTTTTTTTCCCTGAGCAAATAACATTGACAATTAGGGTAAAAACTCCAAACACAAGATCATACCAACAAAAAATTATGTTGGTAGAATACAATATAACTGGAAATGAGCCCAAGGTCCAGTCCAACAGAAGGATCTCGGGAGAACCCAATGCTTTGAAAGCAATAACAGATCGAAGAAGAATCTGATTAGACTGCTGTAGCAAGCAAGATGGCTTCGTTCTCTGCAACAAATTTGGCCGCATTGATATTAGCTGGTCTTAATTTAGGATAATATTGCAACAGATTGTTTTTAGTATAGGACTCTTCCTGGGAGTTTAGGCTAATAAAATTAGTTGGATTAGCCATCCTGCTGTGTAATTTCTGAACTTTGTATTTGACCTTTCTGCTAAAGCAAGATTAGAGTTAAGACATATATCTTCAGGAGCTTTTTAGGCTGGATAAGATATTGTTGCAGTTTCTTTTTTATATACATATGATTCCATTCCACAGGAAGAAAGTTTCTCCATTTACATTACCACCATAGCAGTATAGAAGCAATACCTAAGTGGGGAACATCAAAGAGTTTATTTTTAGTGAGATACCATCGTAGCATGCATCATAAAGAGAAGTTCATCCAAGTAAAAGTGCCCTTAAAATGGCTTCACATGCTTCACTTTTGAAGATCATCAAATGCCCTGCATCAGGAACTTCATGGTAACGAATCCATGGAAGCTTCTCTGAAATATAACGGTTGAGCTTAAAAGGAATGATCCTGTCTTCGTAGCCCTGCCAAATGTGAACTGCACCCTCATTGTCTGGGAATGGATTGGTTATGTCCATGAGATCAAATTCCCATTTGCCATAACCAGCCAATGTATCCCGATGCAGTGACTCATAAACACCTTGCTGTTTTATCTTTTCCTGAATACAGAAACGTAAACTAGTATTAACAGCTAAGAATCTCCTGTTTTTACTGCTTGCGTTATCCGAAATGCAGTTTTGCAGTTGTGATGGACCTTAGAAATTGCTAAATTCAAGATTTTACAAAGGCCAACTTTTGAGTTTAATGCATAGATCTTTAGTACCACATAAGTGATTCAACGAAAAGTGAATTTGAGATTTAAAACAATGTGTCATCCTTATAAAAAGAAATATTAATGTGGTGTGACAAACCAAAAAACGCGTGGGATATGTGACTACCTGGCCGACACTTGGAGCCTCTGACAAACTCTTCAAGATCTCTAAATCTTTGTCACTGAACATTGATCCTTGGTCCGTGCTCAATGAAGGGAACCATGTCTGAGTCATCCACCAATAGAATAACCAAGGAGTGTAATGTGCAATCTGAAATGACCTTTGGAACGATAGAGGCAGCTTCCTAAATCCCTCTCTTGCTAGATTGGCAGGAAAAATAGGCCACCAGTAGTTAACAAAAGGAACAACCAGGGAAGCTCCTGACAACCTGCAAATAATGTATCAGTAACATATGGAAAGCAACCAATCAGAACATCATAAAAAAATAAAAAATAAAAAAAATAAGGAAAAAGAAAAGAATGGTGGTAGTTGAAGTAAGGATCATGCCTATGTGGTATGTACTTCAGGCAACTCCAAATAGGGTAAGCTCCCATTGAGACTCCAATTACATAAAATTTAGACCCAATCTGCAATTGATCAGCTAGTTCTTGAATATCAAATGCTTCACTCTTCACTGAGCGCGAAGGATAGGGATCACTATCTCCATAACCTGCTCTGTCGAAGAACAGGATATATATCTTTAGCTCCTCTATAAGTTCCTGAAAATTAAAATATATTCACCAATTACTATATTTTACAGCATATTAAACAGAACAGTGCAAAATGCATTCCAGTTCAATGAGCGTAAGAAAAACAAATGTCCTTATAGCAATGATTCCATTGAAGATCAAAGGATAAATATCCAGGTAAATCCAGTACCGAATACAATCTTAAATCTAAGGTAATAGAAGGCAAAATGGAAGCTTGATTTTGATCATTTTTATTTCCGGTATTAGCTATCAGTATTTCAGTCACATAACCTCTACATTACAATAAAGACTTCCTATATTGCAGTTAATCATCAAGAAAACAATTAGCGCATTTTGATGTTTGGTGCAATGGCAAAAGTCTTGGGCAGTCAAGTGCAAGTGTGATAGCAAAGCTCAGGGCCATATCCAGATCTCCCCCAAGGATCCTAATTTGACAGCAGCAAGACTATGTAATAGCCTTCCTCCTTATTATTTGCATCTGAACATACTTTACTATAATACATATTTAGAGTGCATATATCAATGCTACATGAGCCATACTCACCACAGAATGGGTGAGGTGGGAGTTCTTCCAGAGACAAAACAATAAATATATAAAAACTAAAATGGAACAAATCAGTGATTATAAGATCCCACTAAACAAATAGTAAGAATTGATAGTTTTGTAGAAACTCAAGACAATCAAAGAACAAAAACAGGGAGATAATTTGAGCAACCAGCGCACTGCTGTATGCTCTGTTTTCTCATTTACACTAGACCTCTGTATTTTACAAAAAGACTAAAATACCTTTAGTATATACATATATTCTCTAACAAGAATGACTTTTTGCCGCATCTTCCATATCAATCTCTCTCTCTCTCTCTCTGAAAACAAAAAAATAAAATAAAAAGCAACCAACTTAGATAACATGATCTTCTTTTTCTTTCCCCACATTTCCTGAAAATCAGATGTGAGTACTAATTCTTCTACCCAGCTAGTCCTTGAAACAGGAAATTCAACCACAATTTTGGACAAGTTCAAAAAGTATGCAAGAATTAAAGAAGCAGAGTTAATTCATACTTGTGAGACAGGTAGACCTAGATCTTTTGAGCTGTTATAGCCATGAATGACAATGATCTTGTACTTAGCCTCTTCCTTTGGAACTCCAGACTCCCTGTAGGCCAAATGCCTTCCATCACTGAGTTTCACTCTAGTTGAAGTGACAGGAGGACCATCTGGTGATCCACATATTCTTGGAGGTGGGGGCTTCAATGCCTTATAAGCCCACCCCAGAAGACCCACCGCCAATGCCACTGCAATTGGTGCAATCATTGCTGGGGAATGTGATATCATAGTTAGTACCATGACAGCAACAAGATAAAAGAACCAACTATGAAGAAGGAAAAACTTTTCCAAAAATATAGGAGTTGCAAAGTTCTTGATGTAATATTTTTGTTAAATACAGCACATATAGACAATACCAGGCAGGGTCTCCTTATCTTTCATGGGGCTTTGGATGTTGTCTGTTTTATAAGGACTCATTCATTTTGAATGTTTGACATCATTACACTTGCACAAGGTTTATTCTAAAAGTGCTTTATTTCCAGAAAGCAGCTAGTACAATGTTTGTGCTTTTCTCTTCTATATGATTACTAGCAAAAATAAATGTCAACTGGAGAAGATCATCAAGTTTGGGCAGGAGTTTGAACCCATGTCTCTCGAATTACCACAAACATTGAAGTTAATTAGCAACTGTCTACCAGTAAAACAAGGTAATGCAATTCAATATAAAGCAATAGCTACATATGTAGCAAAACAAGCCACTACAATGATGTTAAACCACCAATTATCCCAAAAGTTTAAGCCGATAGGAAATGGTGAATTTAATAATTTAATTAATATTTTAACACTCTCCCTCACGTGTAGGCTCAAACTCCCTATCAATTAATGAGGCTCATCGCATGAAATATTTAATTGAATGAGAGGTTGTCAGACCATGAGCTGCCATTCCACCTAAAACCAATTGGTGTTAAGGGAGACAAACTTAAGTCTTTTATGGACCTCGACATCGCGCCCAGTAGACCTATTTTTTAGAGCGGTTGCAAGGAGGAGCATTGTGTCCAACAAGACAAGATTTGAACTCAGGACATCTGCTTTGATACGATTTTAAATCATAAATTATCCCAAAAAGCTTGGGCTAGTAGGAAATTGTGAATTTAACTATACAATTCATGTTCTAACAAATGACTCAATTTCTTCATGATTAGTGGATTCAATCACATGGCATGACAGTTGTATAAAAAACACTTGGGTGGCATAATGATTGATAAATGAGTCTCACCTGTATAAACTCAGTGATTTCGAGAGTGTAATAGATCAAGGATAACCAGATCTTTTTATTACCTAACCTCCATGTCTAAAAAATAAAATGGAAGAGGTACTCTCATTAAGATAGATTAGACAATTCATACAGAAAGGAAAAACACAATGAAACTATGCAAAACAACAGACTGGAGTAGTCCTTTAATGTTTGATACCAAGTAATAATATAAATAATTCAGTTTTTTATCAGCAACTTAAATGTATACATAATTCAAATGAGACATAAATTTTTATATGATGAAGAAGAGAATATTTTCACAAAAAAAAAAAAAGCTACAGCACATCTAGAATTTTCATAGTCAAAAACTTTTACGGAAAAGAGAATGGTGGCAGTTTACAGCTTTGATGAGTCATGGTTATTAACTTGAAAATGAGATAAAGGAGTTAGTGCGGTGGGCACACATTCAAATAAGTAGGACAAAATAAAATTAGAAAGGCTTTGAGGACTCATGGTTATGAGTTGAAAAGCAAATAGGACGACAGATAAAATAATTTCAGATCAACTTTTTTTATTAAAGTATTTTAGTGGGGGATTAATTTCAAAGAAACTGCATGCCCTGCCAACCCCAATTAGCTGATATGCAAAGCTTTCATGTATTGGGTTGAGTTTATCAATTACGGAGTGTATGAACTTAATAACATCATTCAGTTATTGTCACAAATTATAAACATAACTTCATCGTACTCAACCAAAATATCTAATTTAAATTTTACATTCTCAAGTACTGCCTCTTAATTAAATCGGACAAACCAGCACTTCTAATTGGGATTAAGACTTTAAACCGCTATAGGAAAGTCCACGAGATAAATTTATTTAAGAACTGCTGAAGATTACATTGGCTTCGTTTCTTATAAAATAAGAACATTGCATTTTACAATTTTCATAAGTACACAACAAAAAGGTCAAGCAAGTAGACCACAGATCATCTCCAAGAGTACGCATGAATGATGAATCTAAAACCCAAACTAATTCCACTTACCAAGATTTACGGTCATCTTTCGGATTCATGAAAAGTGAAAGTGCTACCTCCAAACTAAGACCAAAACATTCTAAAAAGCAATGCAATTAACTAGACAACACTAAAACTCGGAAAATAGACTAAATTTAAACTCTATCTGATCCAAATGAGTCAAATTTCAGCAAATTAAGACGAACCCATCAACAAGAACTGAAATTCAAACAAAATAAGATAGAAAAAGTGAAGATTTGCGAAAACCCCACCTGAACGAAGCGAAAAGGAAGTGGGTTTGGCTTTGATCTTCCTGGTGTGAGCCCTGGCTTGTGCAGCATAAACTTTCTTGCTTTTTCCCACTAGCCATTTCTCTCTAAGAGTACAATCACTCTGCATAGGACAAACAAGATGCAGACAAACAAGTGACTAGGACCCACTAGAGAATTGAGCCACAGAGTCACAAGAAAATGAAGGACGATTTTTTTTTTTTTTTTTACCATAAGTAGGGTGCAGAAAAAGCGTGTACAACATTCAAATTGCAATTATAGGCTTTGAGCTTTATGATTTGTACGACCAGTGGGTGCAAGTCATTTTCATGGGACTTAACCTTCCCGTTTTGATTATCAGACAGACTGGTGTCACGTGCTTCTCCCGTATTTGTTGCATAATCAGATTTACTGAATTTGATATATGCTTTTATAAGTTACTTCAACAGTTCAACTAAATACTTCATCGGTAAATATTTAGTAATTGAGCGCATAGTCTCTCTTTTTCTTTTTTTTCTTTTTAAAAAAAATATCATTCACTCATAAGAGGAGTAAAGTTACAGTGAAAAATTAAGAGGGATAGAATCCCCAATAATAAACTCAAACCAAGAAAACCGCACAAATAATTCGAAACACAAGTCAAGAAATGGGTGTTTTTTTTTTACTCCAAAAGAATCAAAATTTTTTTGGTCCTTTTTACTTTGGACAAAGCCAAGAATTGACCGCATAAAACGGATAATACATCAAAATAGTAGAAGACAGGGGCATGACTCAGGGCAAAGAGAATAAGGGAAGGAAGGGAAAAGAAAAGTTCATTCTTCCCCTAAAAACACCGCACGAAATGGAGGGAAACGTTACAAGAAGTTTTTTCCAAAAATAACTCGGAGCTTCTCTTTCTAAGAACTTCATGGTGACATTGGTCTTTAAGTGACAGGCTTTTAAATTTTTGTGCTACTATTTTGTTTTCTTTTTCCTTTTTAATTAGGCATTGTTATCAAGAAAAGTTAGATTATGTGATAATTTTGTTATGGTTATTTTTTGTATAATGCGACTTTTTGGGTTTGATTGGAACTATTTTATTCTACCAAAAAAAAAAAAACTGAAAATGTTTTATTTGGTTATAGATAAAAATTAAAGAAATAAATCAAATGGTATAAACAATTTAATTTTTTGAGAAATGAAAGAAAAATCACAGTTTATAATTTATATATAGTTTTTTTTCTTTGTCATTTTTTGTTTAATTTTTAAATAATTTTGTATCAAACAGCCATGTGCACTTTGAAGAGTTATGCATAAGAATATTTTGAAAAAAATAAATAAGTCATACGAGATGCCTAAAAGTAAATCAAACATAAATATGTCATATTTTAGAATATCCTATTTAATTTTTAATCATTCTCAACCGCAAAGAATAGTCACATTCCTAATAATTTATATTCTCAAACATCACATTCATGAATATATGAATGTCAGAAAAATAATAGACTCTGCAAATCAAACGCCACATGTACATGTCTAGATAAACTTAACCCGAGTTAAGTTTGTCTCATTCTAGACATGCAAGTCAAATCAATACGTGGCGGTGGCGTGTTGCGTGTATGAAATAAAGAGTTAGGATCAATCCTCTATTATTTGCCAAAATCAGGAAAGAAATTGCATAGAAAATTAAAAAAAAAAAATAGTTCAGAGATAATATGGTTAAATAATCCACAAATGTAGTTTCATTAAGCACAAAAAAGTGGTTACAATTTTCCTTTAATTAGATTGACGAGGCGTGCAAGGACATTCAATTGACCACCTTGATGCTAAATGGTATGTTAATTTAAGGAAGAGGAATATTTCATTATCTAAATTGCTTATAAAAAAAGATAATAGAGAAGTTAGGTTTAGTTTAGGTGAGTTGAATTGATTTATCATAAATGAAGTCCATTGATGAAATCTAAATTAACATCGCCAGTGGGTGTAAAAAAGACTACTCGGAGAAACAGGACCAACAAAAGAGTAGCAGGACCCCGTGCAAATAATTAGGCTCTTCTGCATTCTGGCCTAGAATTCTCTAGGAATTTGACAAATGGAAATTTAGAAGTATTTTAGAAAATAATCTCTCTTTACTCCTTCGCCCATAAATGCTGAAATATAGTGAATTTCGAGTAGAAATTAGTCTCGTTTAAAATAGAAATTAGAAAGCCATAGCTTCATTACTTATTTTGGACCTAAAATGAGTGAGATATAACCTTTAGAGTTGGCTTCATGACTTATAGAGTTGGCCCAACTGTATAGCCCACGAAATGATGGGATTTAACTTTCTAAATTTTTCCCAAGCCCATCTTCTTCCCAAATTTTTGCCCAAATAGATTTTTATTTATTTATTTATTTTTTAAACATAGTAATATTTTTTTTAAAAGGAATTTTTGCCATCATATTGTTCTTACGGGTGGTCATTCCGGTTTATGTGTTACGCCAATATCATTTTGAGTCATAGGTATACATGTAACTATATGAATTGATACAAACACAATCCATTTAATTAATCGTATTAAACCCCTTAATTTTGGCACAAAAAAGTTTAACTAACATGTGACATGACATGACTCGCATAATTTGTTTAATAAACAAATCGTGTTAGGTTGATATAAATACAACCCGTTTCAATATGTTTCAACTTGTTAATATAAATGGGTTGAATTGACATACATGATATGACATTATTAACATAATTTCACATCTTATAAGCATAAATTATATCAATTATACATATTCATAACTAGATTCATCATTAATTAAATCAATTTGATAATCGATATCAACAATCATAATAATAATTAATTTGTAATTTAATTATACCAGTTATGTGGGTTAAACGAGGTTGACCCAAATTTGTTATATGTATCAAAAGTTTAAGCTAATAGAAAACGGTGAATTTAACCATTTAATTAATGTTCTAATAGTTCCATCACAAGTGTGTTCAAACTTTGCCTTAATAAGTGGAGCCCAATATATGAAATATTATAATTAAAACGGTAGGTGAATGATGGAAATAAAGTTGAATTTAGGACCTTAATTTGCTCTGATACCATATCAAATTACCAATTTTATCAAAAGCTTAAGTTAATAAAAAATTATAAATTTAATCATTTAATTAATATTTTAACAATTAAGCTACATAAATTCATATTACCAATATCCTTTGCAGGAGCAGGAACCATCCTCAAAGTGATGGAATCGGTTTTGGTCTCTCACAACAATTCGACGGTTGTAAACCCTAGAAACCAGCTTGATAAGGGAATGACAATCACAGCAAATCCTCAAGTTCTTCACAATATGAATAGGAGCACCATTTCTAATGTTTATAAGCCCAAATGCAAGTGCCATCTTCTCACTATGATGACAAAGCGAGCTTCCTTTCCCTTCCTCTTCAATATCAAGTAGAACTTGGGTCAGGTCAGGCTCATAGCCTTCCAACTTTAGCCTAGAGACCATCTCGTCTATCTTAGAGAGAACCTCACTATTATATCCCACATCCATTTCCTTCCTTACAAGGAACTCATGAACCTTCCCATTAACAAGGATTGAACTGCATCCAGGTATCTTTCTAACTCCTCTCTGTTTCATCATTAATCTAACCTTAGTGACGTCGTCCCATCTGCTGGCCTTGGCATAGATGTTGGAGAGAAGAACATAACAACTTGAGTCTTCCGGGGCTAAATCCATTACTTTGAAGGCAGCATTTTCACCTATTGCAACATTGCCATGCTTTGTGCTTGCACTAAGAATAGCCTTCCAAGCTAAAACATCAGCCTCCATGGGCATAGTCTGTATAACCCCAAGTGCATCCTCTAAAAGCCCTGCTCTGCCGTAGAGATCAACGATACACCCATAGTGTTGAATCTTAGGAACAATATTGTACTTTTCTTGCATGATTTTAAAATAAAATTCACCCTCATCGACCATACCTCCATGGCTACAAGCACTTAAGAGTCCTAAGAATGTGATTTCGTCGGGCTCAATTTCCATTCTTTCCATGTCAAGGAAGATCTCAAGAGCTTCTTGGCCAAGACCATGGGTTGCAAGGCCAGATATCATAGAATTCCAGTCCCCAATCTTTTTCCTATGAGATACACATCTAAAGACATGATAGGCATTTTCTATATGCCCGCACTTACTGTACATGTCAATAAGAGCTGATGCAATAAATCCAGGACTCAATGAAATCTTATTTGCAGATATGTAAGTACGTATCCATTTACCTTCCTCAACAAAACCCAAGTCGCCAATAGCTGAAAGAACACTAACAAGAGCAGCGGCATCAGGTATTACTCCAAGACTCAACATTTCCCTGAATAAATCCAATGCTTGCCTTGGACGATGATCAAGTACATACGCGGATATCATCGATGTCCAAGAAACCACATCCTTGTCCCTCATCATCCTGAAAACCTCCTCAGCAAGCTCACACTTTCCACCTTTGCCATACCCATCGATCATTGCATTACACGTAACCACGTCCCTTTTAGGCATCTCATTGAATAGCCCACACGCCAACTCAATCTCGCCTGCCCTCACATAACCCGTAATCATCGAATTCCAAGAAATCACATCTCTCTCAAACATTTTGTCAAACACCCTTCTCGCCAACTCAATCTCGCCGAACTCCAAGTACATCCGAATCACCGAATTCGACACAAACGGGTCAAATCGGAAATGGGTTTTCAAGATTTGCGCATGAACTTGCCGCCCTTCCTCGAATGAGCGCGATTTGCCGCATGCTTTGAGTACAGAAGGAAGAGAAAATTCAATGCCGTTTAACTCCTTCAAGCAAGAAAGCATATGGGCATAGAGAATTATAGACTGCAATGGGTTTGAGCTGTCAGAAAAGCCCTTTATTAGTGCGAAGAAGATAAAAGCATTGGGGTTTCGGATTTGACTGAAGACTGACAAAGCATAGTCTAAGCCACCGGAGAGACCGGAGAGGGAACAAAGGGCAATGAGTTTGCCTACGGTGAATGTGTGATTGACGAGGTTTGTTTTGATCATGTGTGCATGAATTTGGCGCATTTCATATATGGTTTTGCATTTCTCTAACGTAGAAACGGTTGAGGTCACTAGCAAGGTTGGAGGCCCTGAAATGGTTGCCATAGTGCCTAGCTTCCCGCTCTCTGATAGCCAAACGGTATTTTTGGCAATTATCCATTTATTTTATTTCAACTTTTTTCTTTTTCTTTTTGGTGGGGGTGGGCTGTGAACACCATTTTTTTTTTTTTTAAGGAAACTAAATTTAACCCATTTAACCGTCAATTTTTTTTTTTTTTTAATTGGGTGATGAACTAATTCGACCTCTCCACATTAGGTTTTAGGACTCAAATGAGACACTAGCACTCCGTACGTCAGCGAGAAAATAGTTTCCTCTTATTAGTTATGCGACAAAAAAAAACTACAAAGGGCTTAGCAAACTACAAGACAGGCCCAACAAACATAAGGCCCACTTACCCTGCTACTAGAAAGTCTGTATCAGGATTAAGGCCCACTTACCGTGCTGCTCTACAAACCGGGGAATAAAAAACCCATGGATACCCGAGCAACGGGTGAAACTTTTGTCATCCGATAAGAAAAGAAAAATAACATTCAATGAATTGGCTGCTCAGACAATCTTTAACAACGAGCAACTATGGAGCATTTTCTACTGCGCCATGCCCATAAGAGAAATGTTATATATACCAGACAAATATCTGCATTTCATCTATTAAAGTTATGTGGTGTGGTCTTCTACCAAAAAATTTATTTTCATCTACCAAATGTTATGAGAAAATCACGTCGATCACATCAACTTCAATTGATGAAATGTAAATATTTGTTCTATTTCTCTGCGCATAATAGGAACTTGATCATAGGAGTGCTCACATATGGGGTTCCTAAACAATTATTTTGTATAAATTTAAGGGTTACATATAAAAGTGGTCCCCAGTGCTTTTGGTGTACGTCTATCAAACGAGTCATTAAGTTTTCAAAAGTGATAAAATTAGTCCTTATACTTTTTGACAGTTTAAAATTAATCATTTCGTCAATTTCCATTAGTGGGTCGTTTGCCACATGTAAAAAAAAAAGAAGCCAATTAGTTTAATCACATTGCGTCATGTGTACCATCTCTATATAATCATTGCCTGACAATCATCAAATATTGTCAAATCAATTCTACATCTAGTCCCTTGGCTTCACGTCAGTCTTGCCACATCACTAACAATAAAATCCCACTTAACTCATCATCAAATCGAGGGTCTTCTTCCATGCCTAACTCATCGTCGTTGACCCTTCCATTGCCATTTTTTTAACACATTATTCCTGATATCATCGATCATATATATATATATATTATCATTCCCATCATTAATATTGTCATATCAAAATATGTTCACTTGTCTAGCTTAGTACTCATACATATAGCTATATGGTTGAGAATCTTGAAAAGAAAATTTGATCACATCCTAGTTTCAAATTTAAACCAGCGATATGATTAGCGAACATGATAATTGAGAATATTCTAGTTCAGTAAGTTGCGCCCCGAATATAATTTAGTTATATATTATTCTTTTCAAATGATTAATGTACTAGCTAGTTTTTCCACTATCTTTCAACCACAATTAATTTATTAATTTGTGCATTACAATGAATGATTCCATTTCTTGGAAAGTAAAGACTTCTTATAATTAAATCTGCACCTTAAAGTCTAAACCAATATAATGCAAGAAATGTTAACGTACAGTCTCCACCAAGCATGATTAATGAGATGTCCTTAATTCCAGATGAAAACCATGTGTACATATGAGAGAACGTACGAGAATCCAATAATCAAGTTGCTATGTTGAATAGAGGATTCTAGGATCGATGAAATATACCTTAAACATATCTGAACCATTTACATATATAATAATGGAAAATCTCAGACGTCATGTGATCCCATGAGAGACACAAAATCAGGGTCCCAGCTGAACTAGATCAACATCTTATATATGACTAAAGCTTAGTGTGAAAAATATACGGATTGACCCAATCTGGCTTTAACAACTCAAAAAATTTCTTAATTTCATCGTAGAAGCTAAATTATGAAGTTTATCAATTTTCAATCCAAACACCACAGATAAAATCACCATAATCCAACAAAGCATAAAATAAAATCAATACAAGGATTTGGCGGCGAAGTCAAAATTTTTGAATAACTTTTCCAAAGAAAAACCACTCCGAGGGCCAACCAACTCCAAATTAAGGAGTTCCACTAGAAGAAAAAAATTGTTACAGTTAATCTATACTCACAAAACCTTTATAGCTTAGATACATGCTTGTAATCCCAGCAAACAACCCGATTGTTTTAGACCGCATTGGCTCCAGAACCTCTAGCTTTCTTCTATGGAATCTCCTCCACGAACGAACTCGCTCGCAACTCAAACCTCTGATGGCTGAAGGTTTTTTGTAGTTTGATGAAGAACTAACAATGAGAGGTTTCAAGTTTTGGGCTCAAAAGTGTTTAGGATTCTTCTCTCAAAAAATAATGAACAACAACCTCCATTTCCCTTTGAAATCGTGGCTCATTAGGCTTATGTAGGTAGGGCAAAAACTAGGTTTAAAAACAAATTTGGCTGAATTAAAAAACTATCTACTGCAAGTTCGATTGATCCAATTGTGATTAAAATATCAATCGAAGCTCTCAAATTTTTGTATGAAGATTTTCTGCACTGATTCGATCGATTTTGAACTTTCTGTACCAGATTTTTAGGCTTCTATTATTAACAACATGTTTTGACATAGTAAACATTGGAATTGAAAATTATTCATGAAATACAACATTGTAACGCGAACAATTTTTTCTTCATATGATATCAAAATCAAAAGATATGACAGTTTTACTCCAAATGGTCTTGTTGGACTACATTCATAAGCTGAAATTCTTGAACTAGACTGCAACCTTATAAACTCAACCGCTACAACCCAAAAACCATGTTTTGAGCTATTAAGGAAGTTTGACATTTTATGTGAAAATGAATGTTTCGATTACTTTTTCTAATTATTTTGGAAAATTACTACTAACTTTTGTCTTCACCTCCTTTCTTTTTTATGTTATTTAATTTTTTTAGGGTTGCACGCATATTGGTTTCTATTGATTTCAAATTCCTCTTCATATATGGGAAATAATTTGTTTGTTCTTTTATTCATTATCTTTTACAATAGATGTGGTTTTTTGACATGTCCTCCACTTGTGATTTTTACCATTTATAGTCCTTTTGCATAAATGAATAATGTGATTATTTACACTTTATACACTTCAATGTTGCATGCTTATAACTTCTTCTAAACCAATAATTGCTTTCTAAAAACTATTTAAATGGAGGCTATGATATAATATGTTGTGAATATTGGATGATGCCTCTTCACTTATACTTTTTCAATATTGTTGACTTTTGCAAGGAGTCACATATTAATTGTGTAAAAACTCTTTTAGAACCTTATGGTCATAGCCAAATACATTACGTGAACGAAACGTTATTTAACTTCAATATTATCATATTTTCAAAAGCTACAATTCTTAAACAATTATTTTTTGAATAAGTCTTTTAAGAATAAACCAACATACCGACTATTCAAGCTATTCAATTGTGATAATGATTAAAATATTTAATCTTAGTAAAGAATTCTTCTATGTGACGTCCAAATAAGAGAATTTTTAGAGTATGAGCTAAAATTTGATGGCTAAGAAATGTATCAGAAAACTTATGTTGATGATGATCGATAGAGTTGATTATCTTCATAATAATCGAAATGCATGGCAATGACGCTATCTTTTTCTCTCCAGATCCCAACTTTCGTGCAATTGAATTTGGAAACGGTTTTCATCATTACTGCCTTGAAAGCATGCTTGAAAAATGTGAAAAAGTACAAGAAAAATTCTATTTTGAGGATGTATTACTTATTATCTTTTTAAAAACGCCAAATACATCATAAAGATGTTTGTTAGTTTTTAGTATTGGCAAATTCAGTGTCAAAACATATTTGGTTGTAAGTTTTAGTCTAAGTCAAGTCGATGAAAAAGTTGATTGAAGACTTGTTTTTTAAAGATTGTATATGCTGTCAACATTGACTTAGTTGGACTAAAGTGTCATAACTTTTGATTCCAAATTACGATTGAAGCAAACTTGATGGCGTTGGAAAGCTGACTCAAAATGCTACAAGTCGTTATTTCACGAAAATTCTCCAATTGCCACACGTTTTCAGGGTCAAAATTTGGGCCGTGAAGTGAAGACTGAAATTCTGCTCGGCTGCAAGCTTGTTCGGACGAGATTGCAGACGAATTTTGAGCAGAATGCCTCGTCTCTAATCTCGTCTGCAGTGTGTACGAACGAGCCCCAAAAATCTGCACTTTTTGGGAACCGACTTTGTGATTTTTAGGGCTACTTTTTAAAAGTCTATTTAAGGGCATTTGAAGCACGAATTTTGTAAGGATTTGAGGCAATATTTTCAAGGGTTTAGATGCTATTTTATTTGTGCTAAGAGAGGTTTAAGTTTGTTTAGAGTAATCATATTGCTCCTCTCTTAGAGTTTATTGGGTATCACACAATCTTTGTTTACAACACTTGAAGCCTATCGGAGTTCCGATAAAGGAAGATCAATAGAAGAATTTTCCAAAGGTTCTAGGAGAACTACTGCGGTAGCGGGCAAGTGGGTCACTTGTCTAGTACAAGAGTGTGTCTCTCACAAAGGTTTTGTAAATATGAACACCTTGTAATTTCTCATTCTTCTAGTGCATTGATTTCCTGGGTTTGGCTGCCCCGGAATGGTTTTACTTTTGAAGAGTTCTTCAAAAGGTTTCCACTTCGTAACCAAAATATTTGTGTTATGTGCTTTATTGCTTTCATAATATTTTGTGTGGTTGCTTATTTTTTAAATTCCGCGTTTATTTGATATACACTTATTCAACCCCCCTTCTAGTTATTATTTGGAGTCTGTTTATTATTTTCAATGTTGTTCATGAACTTATCTTTATGTAAGAACCTGCAGAGATCTTTGTTTCGTGGAATTGAAACTTAAAAGCATTTGTGTTGCACCGTGTTTATTAGACTGCTATGAAAATCGCATTTAGAATCGATGAGCTCCGAGAATGGTAAAAGGTATGCAACTACTTCTCTAGCTCTCTTTAAACGGACATGCATGCATACACTTATGAAGAAGATATTGTTCTACAATACATACACATAAATTTTCTCACACGCTGTAAAAGAACACTTAAAATTTTTAAACATTTTCATGATGGCAATAGAAGGTTCAAAATCAGTTTTTTATTTTTATTCTCCACCACATTACAACTTGCTCTCCACTCCCCTAGCTTGCTGTATAATTTATTTACACCAAGCTTGTCTCACTTGTTGAATTTGTATAGATGGTTTCAAGGTGAGTAAGATGGCATTATAGCTAGGTTGGTGCTCGGGATCTTGGATAGTTTGATAGATAACAACTCCTAGTCTTATTGCTCGATTATTTTATTTGTATATCTCTTGAGTATAAAAATGTGTAGATATAAAGATACTTTTACTTGATTTTGTGTTTGGATTATGGTTGTGGGCATGATCAACCCCAAGATTATGCTATTTTGGAGCTGTTTATGTTATTCGACTTTGTGTGGGTTGATTGGAAAATTTAATTTTTTTGCTTATGCATGTTTGGATCTTGGATATTGAGACCCATGTTTACCATTCAAAAATATGTACGCCTCACTAATAAAAAACTTAACACGTGATATAAATATCACACATTCCTTAATTTTTATAAGCACAAAAATTTAGCTATTGAATTTTTCTCAAAAATTTATTATTTTCTTTGTGTACATAATTCTCTATTATTATTTTTTTTTCTTCGAAAAAGTAAGGGCCAATGATAGATATATTCTTTCAATCTTATGCTCCTCAAAATTTTGATATCTCCACTATTGAGAAAATTATGAAGGATTACATTTTCCTAAAAAATACAACAGCTAGTACAATAAAAGCATAGAGTTCAAGCTTGTACCATAATGATAATAAGCATAATTCTAATCAAATGAAATTGAGGAGAATTCAATCTCATGATTCGAGGAAAAACTCGTTTGGAAAATACAAAAAAATTCCTCATAAGAAGGATGTATTCTAACTTCATATCAGCTTTTTCCCTTAAAACAAGGATATCTTCTAACTTTAGTTGAGTTTTTTGTGTCCACTATATACACCAAGAAAACCTTATATCTTTTCAAATTAAATGGTTAGTCTAGAGGGTTGAAACCATTAGAAGCAAAGACCCTATAGGAGAGCCCAAAAATATCAAGTCTGGCTTACCAGAAAGCTTGAAGACACCTAGCCATAGATTTTCATTTGGTACAAAAAGTCACAACCTATTTCAATAAAAAGCTCGTTTTCTAAATTGATCTATAATTTTAACATGCTAAAAAACTTATTAACTAAAAGTGAACCTAAACAACATGAAATAGAGACTAGAGTTTCGGATTTTACCTCTTGGTGGTGTGATTTCTCCTCCCTTGGCCTCAAAGTACCATAAAAATGACACATTTCTTTTTCTCTCACCCTCTCTCTTTCTCTCTCTATCTCTCTCTTAGTTGCTGATTGAACAAATAAATAAAGTCTCTAGGGTTTCTGGGGTTTTATAACAAAGCCCCTGTGCTTTTTCAAGTGTTGGATGTATTTTTTCACAAGTAATCTGATTTCGATCGATCTTTTTTAGTATCGATATATCGGTGGTTGTGGTTAAGGTTGTTGACATGGCTTCTATTTGTGATACCCAACTCATAATTACCTAATAAGAGTATTTAACAAATGACTTTAGTAAATAGATTATTGTTCCATTTGGAATTGATTTATGAAGCGTATTTTAATTTTTGACATGTGTAGGAGGATTTATTATTTTAAGGTATAAAGGTAAAAACAACAACATATATATATGGCTTGGGGATTTTAAGGTAACAAACAATTTTGGGTTGCTGTGATATTGAGGGCCTTAAAATAAAAATAATTTCAAGACAAATTTCATGTAATTTAGAGTTAAATTGAAGAGGTTGTAATGTTTGCAAGTTCCATAAGATCGACAAGCTGTCAACGTATGTTTGGAATTTATAAATTTAGTGGATATGTTATAACCTAAGTGCTGAAGTTAATTGATGATTGATCTTCATATTTAAATGATATTATTTTGAGGAGAATTATTTTGAAGAGGGGAGTTGAATAAAAGATCAAAATGACCATTGGAGAGATTTTTTTTCTTAAAAAAAAAAGAGCTTAGAAATGAAAGAAGCAAAAGGAAACACAGCACATTATGTGCCTTCATTTAAAAGGCCATCTGATCGTAGATTGTTCAAAGAAGAATAGATACTCTCAAGGAAGAGTAATTATGATAAGCAAATAGGCCATATGCCTAATGTAATAAAGGAAAAGAATAAAAAAATCAAAGCACGACAAGGAAGATTTTGTCAAAAGAGCTTTAGGGTGGGTTTGGTAAACCCTTTTGAGAGTTTTTATGTTTAATAGTAATAAAAAGTGATTGATGTGATATAAAGTAGAAAGAATGTTGTAAATTTTTTGTGAGTAAAAGTGAAAAAGTTATATTTTGCAATGAATTTTTTGTTTGAATAGTAATAAAAAGTAATTTATGTGATATAAAAAGTGAAAAAAGTTATCGATGGAATATAAAAAGTAAAGTTGATTTTTTTAGAGAAATAAGGAGACGGGAGGGGGTTGCCAAATCGTAAATGCTTGGGAGATATGGGAATCCAAGCATTAAATGAAAATGGCCATCGGGCCATGATTTAAAAAGAAAAAGAAAAAGAAAAAAAAAAAAAGGTTAGCTTCTCCAACACGCACATATTCTCCTCTTTATTATAAAAGCATCTACCCTCTTCCACATTTGTTTGCAGAGAAGAACAAAAAATAACAAATAAAAAATAAAATCATCTGTCTCTCGCACAAATGTCTGTCTCTTTCTCTCAAACAAAATTCTTTTTCTCACACAAGTTTCTCTCTCTTTGCATAAAGAAAGGGATTACGAAAACAAAGTATCTTTTTGAGGTAATTCTCTCTCACTCTCTCTTGTTTTTGTGATTTTATTATGTATGGGTTCCTGAAGAATTGAGGTTGTTGAGATGCTTTGTAACACTCTGGGAATTTAAGTCTCTTAAATTCGTTATGAAACTGAATAGTTAATGTTATCATTTGGCTTTTATAACTACTTCAGAGATACATCGGATGTTTAAAAACTTTCTGGAGTAAGTCTTAAATTCTCTTTAAGAATAGGGTTGACTTTCTGACTTTCAAACTTCTAAATAACAGAAATTAGATCAAACGAACTTAGTTTAAGCCAAACTGAAATCCGTTGTGCTTGTATAGGAAACCTCTATCATGTGGTAGATTTTCAATAAAAGTCAATTTGTTAACTTTTCTGGAATAGTGATGACTATTTATCGTCTACATGACACTTTTTGACTTATGCCTTATTTTTAAATTTGAGCTTGACCATTATAGTTTTTAACACAAATTGACTCAATTTAGTATATACAAGGTTGTCACTTGTGTTTGGTGAAATCAAAATTCAATTTCGAGATAGTTAACTTTTTGACTAAAAATCGGGTTCTTCCAACTATCGAATTAAATTTAAAACTATCTAAAACTACTTTATAGGTCCAGCAACCATTGGTTCTAGAACTCTTTGGACTCAAGTAAACTAATAGTATTCATGTCATAAAAGGATGGAGAAAAAACTAAAAGGAAGAAAGACTTTTTGGATGAAGACTTGAACTTTTGGAAACTTTGGAAGCAAGTAAGAAACTTGTCACCTTTTCCCCCATATGGCCGGCCACTTTGTGGAATTTTTGGCCTTGCCTCTTGCCTATAAATACAAGGCAAGGCTTAATGCATTCATACAACTTCTTAAAAGGCATTTCAAAGCTTTAGTGCATGAAGCTCTCTTCTTCCTCTCCATGCACACCCATTCGGCCATCAAGCTCATTTTGTGTAGTTTTTGTGCTCTTACTATGGCATCACCACACAGCCTCTCTAATGATGTTTAGGTTGTGTTTTCATCCATAAAACTCAACTTAGGCTGCCTTGGGAATGATCAAATATCATCTCTCTAAAAAACCCACCTATTCGACCACTTTAACACATTAAAACCATCATAGGAGGGTTTAGAACTACTTTGTATCACCAACACACTTCCCTAGCACCTTTGGAAGCACTCAAGGACTCAACCTCTCCATTTTGCACCCTATTCGGCTACTTTGGGGGTTTTTGGAGGATTTTCTTCCAAGCTTGCTTTGGTATATGTTTTATGAACCCTTTGATGTAATCTTTGCAATATTTGTGATATACTTTGATTGAAAGTTGTTTAAGGACCCAATGAGCTTAAAAGATTAAAAAAGAAATATAAGTGTAAGCTTATAATAGAACTTATAACTAATGTTATTTCTTTTGCTCTTGTGGGTTGTTTTTACTTGAAGATTCTTGTTTAAACATTATATCACTAAAATCTTTAGTTGTGCTTTGGTGTTTAAACATGAATCTTGGTGTGGAACTACTATGAGAGATTACTACCACTAACACATTTACATTTATCTCTTATCGTAATATGTCCTTACTTTGTAGGGATTTTTATGAGTGATTGTCATTTACATTTATTTGTTCTTCATGTTTGTGGGGATGTTCAGGAGTGATTGTCATTTACATTTATGTATCCTCGTAATATGCCCTTACTTTTGTGGGGATTCATGAGTGATTGTCAGTTACATTTATTTGTCCTCGTAATATGCCGTTACTTTTGTGGGGATGCTCATGAGTGATTATTATTTACATTTATCTATTCTCATGATATGCCCTTACTTTGGTGGGGATGTTCATAAGTGATTGTCATTTACATTTATCTATCCTCATGATATGTCCTCACTTTTGTGAAATTTTCTTGAGTGATCGTCCTAAGAATGATAATAATTACAAGATAATGAAGTGATAGATAATAATGCATATAGAGATCAAATGGTCTGAAGACAACTTATTTTTTGGGATAAAACTGACATATGTATTGTTGGTTGCGTGTTTGTATATATATGTATTATATGCAGGAAAGGAGTTGAAAACACTGAAGAAAAAGTGTAAGTATAGAAGTACTTATTAAGGGTGACACTACGTTTATATATTGAAAATAATAAATAAAACTCAAAAAAACACCTAAAAGGGAGGTTGAATTGGTGTATGCAAAAATAACTCAGAATTTAAAATTCAATAACCACACAAACATTTACCAAATAATATGAAAACGATAAATCAATCAACACATATATTTTGGTGATAAAGTGAAAAACCTTTTGAATAATATCTTCAAAAGTAAAACCACTTTAGGGCAACCAAACTCAAGAAATCAATCTACTCTATAAGAATGAGAAATTACAAAATGTTCATACTTACAAAACCTTTATGAAAAGCACACTCTTATACTATACAAATGACTCACTTGCCTGCTACTTTAATAATTTCTCCAAAACCTCTTGAAATTTTTTCTATTTATCTCCTTTATCGGAATCTCCGATAGACTTCAGTTATTGTTGATGAAAGGTTGTGGTTTACAACAAATACTCTAAGAGATAAGTAATTGAAAGCATAAAAATATAAACTTTCTCTCTTAGCGTATGAAAGAAAAAATTATTTTTTCTCTGGAAATATTGCGTCCAATCCTTGAGAAATTCGTGCTCCAAAAGCCTTTAAATAGACTTAAAAAAAATAGCCATAAAATTACAAAGTCGGTTCCCAAAAATCACAGATTTTTTGTCTTTATTTTCACATCGCATTTTGACCCTGAAAATGTTAGAATTAGAAAATTTCATGAAATTCTAAGTTGTATCATTTTGAGCTAGTTTTTCAATGCCACAAAGTTTGCTTTAATCAGAGTTTGGAATTAAAAGTTATGATCAGTTTAGTCCAACTAGGTCAATGTTGATAACATATACAAACTTGAAAAAACATGTATTAGATCAACTTTTTCACCGACTTAACTCTAAACTAAAACTTATAATCAAATATGTTTTGACACTGAATTTGCCAACACTAAAAACCTAACAAACTCCCCTTTTGGCAATTCGGTGACAAAACTCAATTATAACAAAATAATGAAGTCTAAAACTAAAAATTCAAAACCCAACATAAACCTAAGAAACCACAAACTAGGCTTAGATGAAGTTCTGAGCCTAACCTGTTCTCTAAACAATNAAACAAACCATTAAACACAGAGAATTGGAGTAATAAAAATTAATTAACATAAAGATAAATAATTGAATAACTATCCAAGTAACACATCCATGTTAATTAATTACATCATTAAAAAAATATTACTCCTCCTATCGAATATATCAAACACCAAAAATCAGACAAAAAATTTCTCCCCTTTTTTGTCATGAAATGACAAAAGGGATGCAATTGAAAGATTCATGACAGAATCCTGTAACAACCAATTTAACCAAGCCAAAAATAAAACCATATCAATCACCCAAGAAATATAGCAAAGATGAACAATAGTGGGTAATGCACATAAACAATGGACTTATCTAAGACTTAGACAAGAACACATTTAAAAACTCTTCTCTAAGCCCAACCATGATCATAAGCAATGCACCAAGTGCAATATGAAAAATATGCAAGACCATAAACAGTAAAACATATGATATGTAGAAGTGAACATTTTGCAAAAAAAAAAAAAAAAGAGATTTCTATGTATGATCAAATATCCAGATAGCACACAAGAAAAATGCATCAATAACTCATGTGTTAAACAAAGAATTTTCAACACAATCAAAGCTTAAAGTGTACAAAGTAGGCATGAAAATCAAAAGATGAATGGCTGAAAATTTTCTTCAACAAAAGCAAAGCAATATGTTCTACTCAACACATGCTTGTGTATTGTGTGTGAATGTGATAAGTCTTGAATGTTACACATTTAAGCCCCTTAACTTGCATGTATTATACCTTAGTTTGTATTGTTATCTAATATTTTTAGTGTGTTTTAGTATTTTCCTTATTTTCAGGTCTTAATGAGAATTCAAGACATATCATGGACATTAAACTTGAAGATATTTTAGAGGAAATTCAAGTGCTGTAGAAAGAGTGACGCTCGAGCGCCCATATCTGATGCTCGAGCGCCAGCCGTCAACTGAAGCCTGACGCTTGCAAGTCCCGCGCACAGAATCGAGCACCAGCAGCACCTGACGCTCGAGCGCCCAATCCTGGCGCTCGAGTGTCGTCGCAGCTTCTAGAAACTGCAAGATCTTTTGGACAGCTGTTGGACGTGTGATCTTTTTTTGGTCCAAAATTGCGGCTTGCCAGCACATAGTAGGCGCCGAATTCTTCCCCAGAGGACTCCACAACACCTGGATTTGAAGATCTTTAGCTTGATCTTCCTTAGAAAGATCAAGACTTTTTGGGCTTATATATGTGGTTTCTGCCGGAAGAACAGAGGGGACACACAGAACGTTTTTTAGCTTTGTACATAATAGTTTTTGTTCTTTTTGCTTTATTTTGTTAATGAATAAATGGTAGATCTCAACTCATAATCCAATTTTCCTTAGGAAATGAATTTTTTCAAATCCATTGAAGAAATCCAAATCCATGAGGAAATGAATCCATTTAGGGTTTGATGTAATTTTTCCATGGGGTTATGAGTTGAGGTTGATTGTATTTAGGTAGGATTTTGTATAAATGGTATGATGATTGCATTTGCAAAGGGTGTTCTTAATGATATACCATTTGAGAAAAAGATTTGTTTCTTGTCTATGAGAAATTATTTGATTCTTGAATGATTTCAATGCTTTTGATGTCTTTGATTGAGAAAGTATAAACTATGCAATGATGCTTTTGACTTGATGTTATGTGAGTTTGATAGGGCATGCTAGGGACCACAACTCAATCTAATGTTAGTTTAACTTAGAATAGATGGAAAGAGGGGTGGAAACCTATGATGCTTTATGCTTATTTCATGATAATTGGGTAGGTATTAAGAGACTTATATACGCATGCTAGGGAACACGAGTTATTCACATGTAGGTTTAGATTTATGCATTTAAGATGCTTTATCATTTTCTTTTGATAGTAAATTCTTGATGAGATCGTTGTAAGGATTGATAACCTTTACACGCTCATATTATGCCTTTTTTAAAGATCCGAAGTTAGATACAATCTGCATTCTACCTTTATCTTTACATTCATGTCATTTACATTCATGTCTTTACATTTATGTCATTTACACTTTATGTCATTTACAATTATGTCATTTAAAGTTTATGTCATTTATGTTTAAGTCATTTATGTTTATGTCATTTAGTTTAAAAATCAAAACATATTTCTTTTCACGATTTGAGCTAGAGAACACCTCGAAAGCTTGATAAACCGACCATCACAGTCTCTGTGGACGATACCCTCTTTTAGAGCTATCCTGCAAGGATACGATCTATCGCGAGCGGTTAATTATAAATTTTAAAATTCGGTGCGCGCTCGCGTGCGTATCAGTATTCTATCAAATAGGCTTAAGACCTTATTTGGTGAGAAGAAAGACTTAGTAAGCACAAGCTTATAAAACCTCATGAGGAAGGTTGACATACACATCAAGTCAAAAGCCAAACATTGATATACTAAGGCCTAGTCACCCTCATTTAATTCACTCCCCCTGAGACTTAGTACAAACTTAAACATAGTCCTTTAACGACTGTCTATTTTCGCAATGATCTGGTCATTGACTGTTTTTATATGGACATGTTAAGTAATATTTGATACTGAACTTCTGTTCATATTTTCTTTTTGAGAAATTGTCTTTTAAGCATTAGTGCTTAAATCACATGGAAAAAATGCAAGAATTTTTGGGTCCTAGGTTCAATTAGCGAATTGGTCAATTTAATCGAAAAGCTAGTCGACCCTCATATGGTTGCCTAACAAACACTCACCCTTATAGTTAAACTCAACTAAAAAAAAAGCTTTAATGTGCATAAAAGATCAACATAAGTCAAATGTACCATAAAAACTCATTCTTAAGTAAAGAAAAGAGTCCATTATAGTCAACTCATGCATAATAAGCACACTCTAAGTGAAAGATATGAATTGAATTCATGAAGAACACATGAGAGATTGATGGACTTTTAAAGTGCATAAAACAAAAATATGAAAAAGACAACCTCAAGAAATTTTTGTTTTTGAATTTTTTTTTTTTTAAAAAATTGAAAATAAAACACACAAAATTAATGCAATGCATATGCAAAACTAAAATTAAGTAAAGAAACAAAACCAAAAAAAAAAATGCAATGCAAACATCAACACATGTGCTAGGATTTGAATGAATATAAAAGAGATACAACCCTAAGAATGCAAAGACCACCTACACCTAGGTGGGGTCACTACCACTCCCCCTCAACGGGCGAAAGATATTTCCTTTAAGAACCCAAGGTTTCCTCCTAAAACTAGATCTTGACATGTGACTTTGGAACCCATGATTTTTCAATTCATCCAACTTAGTCAAAACAATCCTCATCATGTTAAACGTGATTATTTCTGAAAAAATAAATCACCACTCAAACACTCATGAAGTTTCAATTTGAAGCAATTTGGTCGGATATGACCAACTTTGCCACAATGATGACAAGTAGGAACAAACTTTTGAGAAGCTTGCCTCCTAAAAAGAGGGACATACCTAGACTTAAGTATAGTTACACAAGGGTCATCACAAATTTTCTTACCCTTATTCACACAAATAGGAACAAGGGTACTCTTACTTGTAGTGATAGAAAATTCTTGAAAAGTAGAAGAAATAGATCAAAGCTCAACTCATTCTTGTTACTTCTAGATTTTTAAGAATTAATCAAGCAAACGAGATGTTCACTAGAAAAAAATTTCAATAGATTATTATAAATACTAAGATTGTTTTCAAGTGATTTAGTCTTTTCATTCAAATCCAAATTCTCATATTTCAAAGAGTCAATCAAGGCATGTGATTCAGACAATTTAGCAACCAAATATTCTTTTTCATGTTCAACTTCACTAAGTTTTTTAAAGAAACTTGATTCTTTTTCTTGAATTTAACAAATTCCTTATAAAGCTTATTATAGATCATCTTCATAATCTGAATCCTCTTGAGATGATTTGGATATGATTTCTTGAGTACTCTTTTTTTTTATTATTCATAGGATTTCTCTTAATTAGATAATTCATGCTAAGAGACTGAGAAGTATACAACAAAAATGAGTCAATGGCCTCACTCAGGAATTTAATCCAAAAAGAGTGAACTCTCTTTAATACTAATTGAAAAGAATAAATAATACTCTAAACAATACCTAGAAGGGGGGTTGAATAGGTGCATGCCAAAATAATGCGGAATTAAAATTTCACACAAACATTCACCAAATAATATGAAAGCGATAAATCAATTAACACAGATATTTTGATGACAAAATGGAAACCTTTTGAAGAACCTCTTCAAAAGTAAAACCACTCTGAGACAGTCAAACCCAAGAAATCAATCCACTATAAAAGAATGAGAAATTACAAGATGTTCATATTTACAAAATCTTTGTGAGAGACACACTCTTATACTATACAAGTGACCCGCTTGCTTGTTACTGCGGTAGTTCCCCCATAACCTCTTGAAAATTCTTCTATTGATCTTCTTTACCGAAACCTCTAATAGATTTCAGTTATTGTAGATGAAAAGTTGTGGTTTGCAACCGATTATAACGTTGGAATTGAAAAATTTCATGACATACTGCTTATAGAATTTTGAATCAGCTTTCTAACGCCATAAAGTTTGCTCCAACAGAGTTCGGAATCAAAAGTTATGACCAATTTAGTCTAACTAGGTTAATGTTGACAACATATACAAACTTGAAAAAACATGTTTGAATCAACTTTTTCACCTACTTAACCTTAAACTAAAACTTATAACCAAATATGTTTTAACACTGAATTTGCCAACACTAAAAACCTAACATATATTATGATTTTTACTTTATTCATTTGTATGCTAATTAAGTGCTCATGAACTACATATTGTGTCAAAGTAAATAATAGCTACTAAATAAAGCTTGAATCGAATGGCTTCTAATGGATTAGGTACAATTGTTTATCAAGTCCATAAACCCGATAATAAGTAACTAATCCTGGGACCAGTAAGCTTCCAATGAAAACATATAAACTGTATAAGTGAAAGGATAACGGTTGATATTGCATCTAAGACTAAACAAAGATTGTCACTACGTTGCATATTCAAACATTTATATTATATCTTTCATCTTGAATTGCTCAATAAATTGATGGTCTGTTATATTATGGAATCAGTAGACTCACTTGTTTGTCTATGTAAATGTGATAACGTCATATTTACATAGTGTGTGATGCAAGGGTAGAGGGCAAGGGCGATGGTTCATTCACCAGTTTTGATGGTTGCTGAACCATCTGCTACAAGTTTGGAGCTAGTGCCTAGAGAGCTAGCTTTTTGACATGTTTCGTTTCTATTATTATATGTTATTTCTTTTGGTATGTGTAAGTTGACAATGTTTGATATTATATGGTTGTGGTTTATGTGCCGCCTGTGGCACTTGCTTTTATTCAATGTATCTAATATGCATTTGTATGTAACTAAACCTATGTTATAATCTTTTATGATATGAGGCATTTCAGTAAGCTCAATAGTGTTATGTGAGGAATTCCTAGGTGTTTTTTAAAAGAAAAAAAAGTTTTGCTGCGAGATTGTATCTCAGATATTGTAACGTCACGTGAAAACTGGAGGTTTCTGCTTACGATTCTATTGTATAGAAATTGGAGTGTCACATGCTTGGGTTTGATGATTTTACTTTAGAAGCAAATTTGGGTTCCGTTTATTTGATGGGTTTTAATTAAGGTTTCATGTCTAAGTCTATTATCTGATGGATTGTTGATGAAAAAGGCATATGGGTCTTTGTTTGTTGATAACTATGTAATGATTTCAGTAATATTCGTTTTATTGAGAGAAACTGATAAATCTTGAATATACCCATTTGATGATTATGTAAAATTTTGGTAGGTTAGGGAAATTGTTTTAGAAGGCTGAAACCCCTTTTTTTTTTTTTTTTTTGTCTTTTTTGTATATCACGAATGACGATTAGATATGGCCGAAGAGCTTTGAAATTGTTTTTCGGTGGTTTTGATCTTATGGGTACATTAAAGTTGATTGTTGAATTTTTCATGGATTGGATCGAAATTGGTGGGGATGATTTTCATGATTGGACACTGTTTTGGGGATTTCAGTTTTATATAAACTAGCTCATAACCCGCGTTACGCGCATGACTCTTCATTATAATTTAATTTCAAAACTTAATATAAGAACCTTAATTTTAGTTTAATCCATATGAATTAAAACATGTTAAAATATCCTCATATGTGGAGTTTAAAATGAAAATAAGTGTCAAGAAAAAAAAAATAGTAAGAAATTAGCAGGAATTTCTAATATTGAATTAAAACATAAGACTTTTTATTTTAGTAGGGGCTCTCTAATTTATATGGATTAAACTAAAATTAAGGATCTTATGTTTTAATTCATTTAAATTAAAACTTGTTAAAATATTTGTTAAAATCTTTGTTCTATAGTAGTAGTTTAAAATGAAATAAGTATAAAGAAAAAAAAAATAGTAAGAAGAAGACCTAGATCTTCATTATCAAAGCATTAATGGAAAATCATCATGAATCTATAATATTTTTGGGTATACCTATTATATTTCAATACAAATAAAACTTATATAATTCTAAATATTCTAAAAACAAATACAGAGCAAAACAAACAATTTTTTTTTATATGATTGTTTGGGTATTGGGATTGTTTGTTATTTTATGTTATGATTGATTCAAAGAAAAATGAAGGGTTTGGAGTTGTTGTTTTTGGTGGATTGATTTCTTTGAGTTGATTATTGTGACCAAATGATGAGGTTCTCTTGGTTGATATGCTGGTAATTTATGGAAATTTTGGAGGATTATTGATCGAGGTAAAGTGTCGCCATTTGATATGAGTTGAGTAATTTTGATTGGATATGCTTGCTTAAATTGGTAATTTAGAAGAAATAGTTGAGCAAATTTTTTGAACTTTGATTTATATGAACAAAAGATATTACCTAGCTAGACATGAACAATGGATAATAGATATTTTTCCTAGACAACAAACAGTAGATATATATGTTTACCTGAGCATGAACTTGGAAATTACCTGGACACTAGACATTTATTTGGCAATACTATTTGGACACGGGACAATGAACATTTTATTTGGGCAAAGGACATTATAACTATTACTAAGGGGCACAAAAATATTAATAAAAATGAATATTGTGTATTCAAGTTGGACAATTTTATTGGATTT
>FXXK01001788.1:59780-85299 GCA_900184695.1 Betula pendula | reverse complement strand
GCATAACATCTGGCGACGATGGAATATATATTTATAATACATGATATAATCAGGAATGTGATATATTAACAATATGGTTACTCGAGACATTACCATTTTTTAGCAAGGTTTGCGCGTCCCAAAGGACTTCTGGTCCAATTCTGGTGCCCGACATTGCACAAACATACCGTCTTCTATACAGTGCCGACAAGAGTTAATCTCGGGTTGTCCACACTAACTAGCAAAGTCTTAACAGTGACCCCACTCGAAGAATGGTGTGTTGGTCACAAATTTTTAACCATTAGATCCAAGGCCCTCATCATAAAAGAAACATTTGACCATAAAATTAATCCGTAATAATAGTAAGCCCATGGCTGTTTTACCGCACATATCGGTCTACCATGTCATACGATGCACATTAATCTTTGTGTCTTTTATATGCATGTTTTTCACAACTCATTATTTTATTATCTTTGTTAATTACAACCGTTTTCACAAATGAAGTTCATAGTTGAGAATAAATAGGCATTTCATGAGAGTTGTAAACATGTAGGTTTTGTACATGAAAATAATCATGTTATGCGAAAAGTATAATAATAACAAGTATCCGTGTGAGTTTTTACTTATTTGGGTCGTAGGGATCAATCGAATACTTTTCCACGCAGTCTCCGACTTCCGAATTCGAGAAATGATCTTATCATTAGTCTTATGTCTTAAGCTAAACAAGTGATAGGTTTCTAATAACCCCAAAGGACATTATGTCCGAGTATTCAACGTTTGACCAGGAGAGTTGAACGTTCTAAGCCCGAACATCGAACGTTTGACCAGGAGGGTCGAATGTTTGATGAGGTCCAGAAAATCATTCCACTCCAGAATCTCGATCCTTTATGGATTCTAATTTCTCTTAGGGTCTCCTAAAGGTCTTACTAGAGAGAATAAGGAGTCTCACACTTCAAAAACAAGGTTTGAGGTGTTAAATTCCTTAAACCAACACAAAACCAGTCTAAATCTCAAATGATCAAGCTTATGCTAAACAACTCAGAAACTAAGACACAACATAACTAAACAAGGTAACAACAAGCATATAACAATATGATAAACAAAATAGGGTGAGATAGATACCTCAAAAGCTCAAAAGACTATCCTTCTCTAAACACTCTTCCTCACATACTTACAAACATTCTTTGAGCTCCAAGGTACGAGTGAACAGTGAAATGGAGGGGTATGAGTCCTATTTATAGAGCTGGAGTGTCTGGTTAAGAACTGTTGGGTTTTTAGGTTTATCGAACATTCTATGTACGACATCAAACGTTTGATTATACTATTACCTAACGGTTCTAGGGTTTTCATTGAACATCTGATAAAAGCATCGAACGTTCAATAAAGGCATCGAACATTTGCTACGGCCTGATACGCACACTGATCGCATGACCTCACGTGAACAGTGCATTACGACATGCATCGAACGTTTGATTTTTACTATCGAAAGTTCCATGAGACCTTCAAACGTTCTACGAAATTTTTCAAATGTTCTATGGATGCTCAAGGCTCCAAAATAAGTCCTTAAACTTGTTAAATATTTGAGACATTACACAATGTCACTCTACATGTGGTTGACACTATTCACTAATGCATAATTTTTTGGGATAACTTTACTTGCCCTTTGAATTGTCACTCTTTTTGCAATGTCCCCCTAAAGTTTAAAACCTTTTACTTTAGTGTATCGAACATTTAATTTTTTTTTTTCAATTTTTCCAATCCATTTGGATTTTCCCTTAAATCCTAACGAGGGGTGTCAAAATTCTCAAAATACCCCTAATCTTTTTAGGGAAAAAAAATAAAAAAATTAACTAAGAATTTAATTGCGTTGGTCAAGATTTAACGGAAATTACAAAATACCTACGCCTGAATCTTCGATTTTTTATTTTTTGGAAAAAAAAATTGGGTATTTTAAATTTTGAATGATTTAATGAAAAATCATAACATGGTGAAATTGAAAAAAAAAAAAAAAATTGAAAGGTTTTGAACTTTGGGGACATTGCAAAAGGGTGACTAATTCAGGGGTATGTGAAATTATCCCTATTTTTTTATTAGATGTTTTTGCACTCTCTCTCTTTCTTTTAGGATTTTCTTTCTTCCTCTTTTCATTTCTTTCTTTCTCCAAAGAAGAACACACATTTGAAAATTATGACAATTAGAAAATGGCCATTTGAAAAATATGACTGTTTGAAAAAATGACGGTCGAGAAAAAAATACAATCCTTAAAACGAAATAAAGAAAAAATAAAAAGATAAAGAAATAATATTTAAATAGTATAAAGAAAGTGATAATTTACTTATCCCTTCTGAATTGTCATCCCTTTTGCAATGTTCTCATAAAGTTCAAACTCCTTAATTTAGCTTATCGTTTTTTGTTTTTTTTTTTTCTAATTTCTCCACTCCGTTAGAATTTTCTGTTAAATTCTAACGGAGGAGTACCCAAATTTCTAAAAATACTTCTAATTTTTTTTAAGAAAAGAAAAGATTACAAGGATTTATGCATTGGTAAGGATTTAATGGAATTTGTAAAATACTCACGCCTGAATTTTTGAAAAAAAAAATTATCTATATTTTTTTTAAAAAAATAGTATTTTAAAAATTTTGAAAAAAATTTTACAAAAAATCCTAATAGATACAATTAAAAAATATTAAAAGTTCGATAAAAAAAAATTGACAAATCAATGGTAAATGAACCTTATAAAGAAAGAATAGATAAAGTCGATAGATAAAATAGCTAATTTAGATAAATATATGGCAATGGGAGATGCTCTTGATCTATGTGATTACTTCGACGTGTAGTTGTGTACAATATGAAATTAAAAATAGCCGCCTCCCTCTCCTCTCCTCTCTCTCTCAGAAAACTTAGACGCTCCCGATGTTTTGGGCGGAGGAGGGATATCGCTCCCTCCTCCACCCCTCCCCCCCTTCCTCCTTTTTCCTTCTCTTCTTGCCTCTCGTAGACAGCAACCGCTCTTTTGGTGGCCTTTCCTCCTCTTTGGAGGCTTATCTCTCCATAAGCAACTTTATCGACTCCCCTTCCACCACGTGGTGGCCGGTCTCCACCTCCTCTTGCTGCTCACAGCCCGGATCTACTTCTTTCGAGTTTTTAAATCTGGTTTTTCCAAACTAGATCTATAAACTTGGAAGAATTCCACCACCTCACGCCGGCACCACCCTCCGCTCCGTCTTCAGTCGGTAGATCTGCTTTGTGGATTTATTTTTTGCATTTATTTCTGTTTCTTTAATTTCTTGTATTTTGTCTGTCGTCCTAGGTCTTGGATCAAGGATGTGTGTGTCTCCTGCCCTTTAGGGTTGAGGAGTGTGTGTCTCCTGCCCTTTAGGGTCGAGAAGTGTAGATTTGGGTGTGGGAGAATAACTCTCACGGCCTGGAATAAAGGAGTGCGTTTCGGGCTAATCATGTCCCGATCTAACCTTAGATCTAGTCTGCTGAGCAGATCTGCTCCTTTTCTGGAGTTGTTCTTGGGTTAGTGGTGGTTGTAGTCATAGACAGTTCTTTAATTGTTAGATGCTTTTGTCCAGTCTATGGCTGTGTAATTTCATAGCGTTTGTGCTATGTTTAATCTGCGANGAGAGAGAGAGAGAAAGAATCACGTCTAGACCCAGGCTTAAAGCGTTAGCCATAACTACGATCTTTTCAACTTTCAAGACTAGAAAATCTGCGACGCTTTCTCTCTTTGCCTTCTTCCGCTCCGTTTCACATCTGGGTAACTAATATTTCTGTTAATTTATTTCTTGGTTGTATTTAGCTTTAATTATATGATATTGTATACCAATTCTAACTGCATTTCTTCGAAGTTTACCTCTGTTTGCTTGCTCAGAAACAAATGAAAAGAAAATGAAATATGAAAAGGGAAAGAAAAGATACAAAGAACTGGATTTTGGGTCTACTTTTTTTGTGGTGGATTTTTCGGAATTGGATACTCAGCTGAACTAAGCTAAATGATTCTATAAAGCATAGCTGAAAGCACAAAGTTAAAGAATCTATTGTTTTTGGTATTCTTTGATTTTCTCCCTTCCAATTTTACTTCTGGGTGTTCTTTGTTTCTTATTTGAGCATGTATTTCTAATTTTTATCGGGTTTGTTTGATTAATTCCCAGACTGGTCTTCTCCGTCGAATTGCTTTCCTTCGTGGTTTGTAATCTGTTTGGTCGCTGAGAAAGTGAGAGGGAAAAGATGATAAGATTATAAGTTTAAGCCTCAGTTCAAGAACTCAAAACAACCCAATAGAAAGTAAAATTCATGTACTGGATGTCACTTTTCAGTCTTATGTTCTTTTCATATGTGTTCTCAGCAACAGAATAGAGAATTCATGAAGAAGAAAAAGTAATTGATTCTGGGTGCCCCTGTTTTCTTCTATAATTTTCGTGGGTTTTTAGCAGATGGTTATTCCTTGTTTGTTTCCATAAGGATCTGGGATTCTGGGTTGGGGTCTTTTTTTATGTATGCATGTCTATGCGTGTAATGGTTTTTTATACTCTATATGGTTCATTAATATTTTGCATATACGGATTCTTAATAACCTTTGTTGCATGCATGTATGCATGTTTGTGCATATATCTGGGTCCTCTATACATCAAGTCAATTTATTAAATTATTTTATTTTTACTTGTTCTTTAGTGTGGTGTCAGCTATCCGTTTCAGTTGAGGTAGTATGAATGAAAGCTACAGCAATGCAAGTGCAAGTGGAAGTGCAAGTGCAAGCTCGAGCTCAAGTTTGAATAGCAGCTTCCAGGATACAGAGGATGACCAAACCATTGCAAGCATCTTAGCAGAAGAAGAAAATTCAAAAATTGATGGCAGGCTTGGGAAGAGACTCTCTCATTTGGATTCCATTCCGGTATGCTGCTCACTATATCTATATTTTGTTTTGTTTCTCTTTTAACACTTTTTAGTATAGAGGAATTTTGGTTTCTATTTGTTGTTATTGTTGAGCATACAAGTTGCTTCACTTCATTCAATCTAAATGTTTAATGATAACTCTTTGCAAATGCCTTCATGATTTGAAAGTGTTTAGAAACATGTATGCCATGTAAATTTGGCCTTCTGGATATGCTTGTAGCAGTTTTTAAAGCATCTATAGCAATCTATAATTGCTGTTTTCTGTCTGTGAAATTATCTAAGAGTGGGTGAATATTCTTTCTCAAAGCACATTGTTAGAAGGCCAATTGTTGAAGCTACTCTTGAAGTTGTCTGGTTTCTTGGTGAATCCAAACTTCAGTTTTTAGATGAAGAGTTCATGTACTTCAGTTGGGTGGTAGGATTACCTTTATCAAGAGCACCCTACCCAACTTACCTACGTACTTCATGTTCCTCTTTCCTCTCCCTACGAGTGTTGCAAACCATATTGAGAAGCTCCAACATGATTTCTTATGGGGTGGGCTAGGTGAAGAGTTTAAATATCACATGGTGAGATGGCCCAAGGTTTGTATACTGATCTCTGAGAGAGGGTTGGTGATTAGGAACTTGCTGAGGTTTAATCACGCTCTCTTAGGTAAATGGCTCTGGCGCTTTGAGTTTGAGAGAGAAGCTTGGTGGAAAATGATGGTGGACTCTAAATATGAAAGTTCATGGGGAGGGTGGTGTTCTAGTGAGCCTGTTGGGGCGTATGAGGTGGGTTTATTGAAGAATATTAGGAGGGATTGGGGGAAGTTTTGTAATCACACTAGATTTGACATGGGAAATGGCTCCAAGGTTAGATATTGGCATGATCTTTGATGTGAGGATATGGCCCTTAAGGATGCCTTTCAAGTCTTATTTGGAATTGCTTGCGCAAACGATGCTTTTGTTGTAGCTCACGTGCAATTTTCTGGAGATGTCATTCAGTGCAACATAAGCTTTGGTAGAGCGGCTTATGATTGGGAGATGGATGCCTTTGCCTCGTTCTTTAGGATGTATTTAAGGATAGAGAGATGAGAAAGGGAAGACAAGTTGTGGTGGGTCCCTTTCAAAAGAGGGTTATTTGGTGTTAAAACCTTCTACAATGTCATGAGATGTCATGATAATTTTCATTTTCTTTGGAAGAGTATTTGGCGGACTAAGTGACCTTTTTTGTGTGATCGATGGACTTAAGGAAGATCCTTACCATAGACAATTTCCGGAAGCAATGCATCATTGTGGTTAATAGGTGTTGTATGTGCAAAAGGAATGGGAAATCTGTAAACCATCTTCTTCTTCATTGTGAGGTTGCTTGTGCAATTTGAAATGTTTTCTTCAGTTGATTTAGATTGTCTTGAGTTATGCCTAGACGAGTAGTCGATTTGTATGCTTGTCGGTGGACTGTTGGTAATACTCAGAGTGCGGTTGTGTGGAAGATGGTGCCCTCGTGCCTTTTATGGTGTCTATGGAGGGAAATAAATGATAAAAGTTTTGATAACCGCGAGAGGACTTTAGAGGAAATTAAGTCTTTATTTTTCAACACTTTGTACCTTTGGACAGCTTTTTGTGTTTTTCCTTTGGTAATTAGTTATCATGATTTATTGTTCTTTTTGTCCCTACTAACTAGGTGGCTTCTCTTGTATACTTTCTGTGTATATGGGCGCCTTACGCTTTTAATGATATCAAGCTTACTGATATAAAAAAATAATAATAACAATAAAATAAAATATAAAAAAAAAAATTAGACGAAGTGCTTTTACAATATCCAATTTTTTTTCTATTTCGGAAAATATGCCAGGATCAAACACTTTCCAACCTTTTTAACTTGATGATGTATAAGTGGCCAGTAGGATATTTGTTATAAGGTTTTCACGATGTCAAGTAATAAGATACTGTTCAAGTTGTCAATTTTTGAAAGATGCAATAAAACAAATTAAAGTTTATCAACCATATCTTATACCTGTTTTTTTTTTTTTTTAAATATTCAATTCCTCGCTTTCTTTCCCTTATCCACCATGGACTTCTCAGGGATCCTCGTACATGGTGAATAACCAAATTCCAATTGAAATGAAATATTTAGGACAAATCAATGAAATTTAGAAGGACTCAATGAAAGGACATCAATTCAAGTCTTGGATTTTCATCTTGGGTTATGCCTAGATGAGTAATCGATTTGTATGCTTGTTGGTAGATTGCTGGCAGAACTCGGAGTGTTGTTGTGTAGAAGATGTTGCATTTGTGCCTTTTGTGTTGTTATGAAGGAAAATGAATGATAGAAATTTTGAGGACCGTGAGAGGACTTTGAATGAAAAGAACTCTTTATTTTTCAATACATTGTATCTTTGGACAGTTACTTTCGTTTCTCTTTTGGTGATTAGTTGTCATGATTTTTTTATTCCTTTTTGCCCGTACTAACTAGGTAGCTTCTCTTGTATACTTCCTGTGTATGTGAGAGTGTCTTACGCTTTTCATGACATCTCTCGATTAGTTATTAAAAAAAAAAAAAATTCCTGGATTTTCGCATCTCCCGGTTGGGTCTCAACTATTGGTAATTCAAAACTTAACTTGAAAGCCAAATTTTGATCCCATGTTTCAACAGCGTACAAATATCTAAATTTGATATTTTTAGATACTTTTTCAGACCTATTGTTGATACTAAGTAGCAACCAAAAATTTGTATCCATTTTTCATGATATTATGCATGGATTAGAGGAAATATATTTTACATTCAAGAGGGGCTATGATTGGAGATACCATTGTTTTTGGTACATAAGTTCCTATAAAATTGGGAAATGGTTCTAACCTCCCGTGGGAATGATTTGTTTCATCCAAAACCAAAAATAGTGGTATTTGCTAGCAGAAACATAATGGAGGCAGTCAATCAATATAGATTGATCTAAAATCTGACCTCAAAGTTAAATGCCACTCTGATATAGTGAGCAAAGAGTTTTCTTTCTTAAGGTGGAAACTCTTGATGGTTCTGTGGTCCATCATGAGATCACTGTTACTACTAGTCTACTACTTCATATTGTGTTCTATGCGAGCTTTAGTGAATTAATGAGAAAGTATATGACAAATGGAAGTAGCAATATAAAACGTTATCCTTTATTCTGGCCTGCCTGAATAACAAATAAGAGTTCGATCACTTTGGCATGCAACAGGTGAAGATGTTATGAGAAATAAGTTAGTAGTGAGGCAGGTTTTAGGCTCTTCTTGTGTAACAAATTGTTGAGATAGTTGACCACATGCCTAGGCACCAAATGAGAATGCCTGCAGCCAAAAAAAAAAAAAGAATTGAGCAGGGAAGCTTGTCGGGTGTGCTGGTAGGAGATGCCTCTGATGCTTAAGTCAATAAAGGCTTATTACGGAGGAAGGCGATAGCTGAAAGATCAATTTTAAGAATATTAGAATGGATCCCATACCTGATCTCGTAGCCCTAGTCTTATATTGAGCATCTTTCCCCTTTTTGTCCTGCTTATGGCAGGTTTGTCAAGGAATTCCGTGGGTACACCTTCCTGTCCAGGTTGGCCTTGGGCGCCGAGCAAGCTAGTCCACTCGGCTGTTTGGAGCCCTCGGGACTTGTTCATTCCGAAACTTTCTGAAATGGTCCTTTAATTCCCATGCTTTAGCAAGGTATCTCTTCATTCGGTCTTCTTTTGCCTCGTATTCTCCTAGCACCTGCTCAACCACTAGCCATGAGTTACTACATACAGTTACCACTTCTGCTTCAAGCTCCTTGTCTATTGCTAGTGCGACTATGAGGGCCTCGTACTCAGCTTCATTATTTGTGTGTTTAAATTGGAACCGTATGGCATACTCTAATTCCATCCCGTCTGACGAGGCAAGGACGAGGCCTCCTTCACTAGTTTCCTTGTTGGAGGAGCCATCGACATCCACTACCCAGGCGTGGGCTTCGGGGAATTATGGCTCATTCTCTTGTTCCACGCTTGCAAACGTGAACTCGTCTAGGAAGTCAACAACTGCTTTCCCCTTAATCGCCGCTCTCGGGTGATATTAAATGTCGAATCCACTTAACTTCAATTGACCACTGGATGAGACGCCCAGATGTGTCAGGCTTATGCAGAGCCTTCATTAGGGGTTGGTCGGTCAAGACCCTTATTGTGTGCGCTTGAAAGTAGGGACAAAGTCTTCTTGCTGAGGTGACTATGGAGAATGCTAACTTCTCTATCTTTCAATGTCTCTCCTTTCTCGATTTATGTGTTACCTTTGGAATCTCAGTCGCACCAACTGTGAAAGCCAAGCGTTGCTTGAGTGGAACGAGTGAGTCCAACACGGAGCTGTTGGAGTTGCACTGGAACCGATCCTCTGCCAAGTATCGCGTGCCTTCGAGGACTTATGTTCTGGACACCTCAAAGCCTCAAGAGGTGGAAGGAATTTTTGTTGAACCTTCGTGGGTTCTGATGGTTGACCCTTCAGAATTTTACCACATCAGTTGAGCCTCGAGGCGACTGGGCCACCGAGGGGGTATTGAGGTGATCGATTGCCATTGCCAGTCGGGATGCAAAACGTCCAGTCCTGCCAGAATTGCCATTGCACCAATTATCTCTTTCAACTGGAATACACTGGTTTGAAACCCCACATCTGTATCTGCCTTGGGTTAAAAATGACTAAATAACTTACTCTTAGGTTGAGTGGGAGTTACAATCCTTTTCAGGGAAAAATATTTTGATATCACCGTGATATTTTTATTGTGACCATCATTTTATAGGTTATGATCTCTATCATCAAAATATTTTTATTTGGTGAACATCATATTATGAGCTTTAATTTTTTCTATCGAGGATTTTTGGGCTCCGGTTTTTGTTATCGAGGATTTTTTGGCACCAATTTCTATTATTGAGGACTTTTGGTCAAATTATGGAGTTACTTTGTGAATATTATCTTACAAGCTCCAACTTCTATTATTGAGGATTTTGGCCAAATTATGGAGTCGTTCTATGCTAGGCTTTTAATTTTGGGAAAGTTATCCGCTCCTTGATATTGAGCGTGCAGTTTTAGTGCTTAGGTGCTAAGCCAGACTCGGGACACCAAAGACTCCGCCTGGCCCCGCGCAACTAAAGACATTGGCCATGTGCCACGCACCAAAGCCCTAGACTCACCCCAGGTATTGAAGACCGATGCTATGCGCTTGGTATTGAAGGCTGAAGCTACACACTCAGTATTGAAGGCTGATGCTACACGCTCGGTATTGAAAGCCCTAGTCACGCGCCAGGTCAAAAGACAAGATTGTTAACACCCAACCAGTTGGATAGGTTTGTCATGAGAATGGGGGGCAATTGATGTGAAGATAAATAAGTCTAGGGCCCAAAGCCTAAGGCTCATTTTACAAAAGGCCCCTTCACACAAAGAGTATTTGGCAGATTAAGGTTGACGTATGATGGGAAAGATTTCCCACAAAATAAATCAAGAACAGCAGAAAATAAAGATAAATCCACATTGATCAAAGTCTCATTGGTCAACAATGGGGTTTTGGTAGAGTCTCACCACTAAGGGAAGAGGAGTCACACCTCAAATAGAGAAATCTAATCTCAAAATAATTAGCATAAAACTTGAATACTTTTATTCATTCAAATAAACTCAGCTACATTGATGTATATAGGTGCTAGCCTCTTATTTGATAAACTTAACCACTACTAGGATGATAACTACCATTAGCCTCTCATTGTATGTGTAAGAGGGCTGGGGAATCTGCGGATCACCTTCTTCTCCATTGCGATGTAGCGTACACCGTTTGGAGTGCGTTTTATAGTCGTTTTGAGCTGGCCTGGTTGATGCCGAGGCGAGTCGTGGATTTGTTAGGCTGTTGGTGGTCCTCGAGCAGGCCTAGGAGCGCTGCTGTGTGGAAAATGGTTCCTACGTGCCTCTTCTGGTGTTTGTGGAAAGAACGGAATGACAGAAACTTTGAGGATAGAGAGAAGTCGTTGGAGGATATTTTATCTCTTTTCTATGAGACTCTGTTCCTATGGATAGCGGCGTTTGTTTCACCGCTGTCTCTTAGTTACAGTGATTTTCTTGTTTATTTTGCCCCCCCTAGTTAGGGGTTCCTTTTGTATACTTCCAGTGTACTTAGGGGCGCCTTACGCTTTTATAAAATTGACTTTTGCTTATAAAAAAAAAAAAGGATAACATAAATGATAAACACAAGTACTTAGGTAGCTAATTACTTATCACGTTTATTGAAATGATAAGATAATTAAGATAAACAATTCCTTTAGTTAGCCTTTGGTCATCAATCATTTGTGATGTCTAACGGTAGCCCACATGAGGAATCATAATTTGTGTGAGACTCCGCATCCAAGGTTCCTTTGAGGGTAAACTTTTTTGAGATCCTTACTATAGACAACCTTAGGAAGCGGCATGTCCTTGTGGTTGATAAGTTCTGTATGTGCAAGAGGAATAGGGAATCCGTGGACCATCTCTTCTATTTTGAGGTCGCTTGTGCCTTATGGAATACCTTTTTCAGTCGTTTTGAGCCTTTTTGGGTGATGCCTAATAGAGTAGCTGACTTGTTTATTTGTTGGTGGATTGGTGGTAGCACTCAGAGTGTTATTGTGTGGAAAATGATGCCTTCTTGTCTCTTATAGTCTCTTTAGAGGGAAAGAAATGACAGAAGTTTTAAGGACCGCTAGAAGACATTGGCGGATTGTGAGTCCTTTTTCTTTTCTACTCTTTATACTTGGACAAAAGCGTTGGCAGCTCCCTAGGTGCTTAGTTTTCATAATTTCCTTGTTTTTTGTCCTTCTAGCTAGGGGTTTCTATTGTGTACTTGAGTTGCGGTTTTCGCTTTTAATGATATTTCAAGTACTTATTAAAAAAAAATGTACCATTTGGGAAACGTAGTTGTACTTCAGGCTAGATCTTCACTATGACCAATACAATTTTCCCTTGGCCAACTACATTGTTTCCTTTCCGTGTAGAAGCACAATAATGTGCTGACTGAGATTCTTTTGCACAGACATCTGGCTCAATTTGGGGCTAATTTATATGCATCCACGTTCTTTAATTGTAATAAGTAGAAAATCAGTTAGATCCCACAAACTTGTCTTGTCTGTGACCCGAGTATGAGTATAGAAATCACTTACTTTTGCCAACATGGTCTTGCTGCCTCATCCATTCCACATTTGAATTCCTTCACTTCATCTTGAAGTTTCATTCTCATCAGCTTGTTTTCATACAAATCCTCTTTTTATGAACTACTGTAAACGAATAGGGAAGGGGAGGTGTCAAATGTAGGATGATTATGTATAAATTATTCTATATTGGTTCATGGTACTTGCAGTCCGGGATTTTCATGATAACTTGGAATTTTTAATTAATGAGTATACAGTTCTACACTTCCCTCTGTCTGTGTTACGGTATATAAAAGTATGATTTCTTTGCTACTGTTTCCATGATATGAGCTAAGGGTACGAACAAGTTGGAGAGCCTGTTGACGGTGACTTTGATTGTTATTCCCTCTCCGGTCATCTAAGTATTACTTTAGTCTTGATATGTGAGTTGTTTGTAGAAAAGTCAAGGAAGAAAAAAATTCTTAATTCCTTGATTATATTCCATATGGTTACATAAGTTTAAATAGAAGAGACCTAAAAACTTATATGAAAAGAAATAATGAAATATTACAATCATATGAAATAAAAATAAAATCAGAATAAAAACATAATTAAATCGAGAGAAATCAGGGAGAGAATTTTTCCTTCTTCAACAGTGTGTAGGTGTTAGGTCACTCTGCTTACGATATTAAGTCTGTCAATCTTCCTTAAAATTCATATGAACTTTTTCCTGAGGTTCTGTTACACCCTTATAAGTTCTAGAATGAATGAATTCATCATATAAATCTAAGTGCCTTCTTAATTTGTTGACTAGTTTTTGGCTGAGAGGCACAAAAATAATTTTGTCATTTGTCTTACTGGATAACTTTGTTATTTATGGATGGACTATGTTGGCAGCATACTCCGCGGGTTAATGGGGAGATTCCTGATGTAAATGATGCAACCTTAGACCATGAGCGGCTGTTAGAAAGGTTCTACCTCTGTCTTCAGCTCTATATGCAATTCCTTATTGATTGTTTTTTTGGTATGGTGTGTTACTTGTATTTAAAAAGAAATGGTTCATTTACTTGCCATAACTTGCCATGTGAGAGTATTTTCTCAAAAAGTTCAGTGCTTAGTGTGCATGGTAAAGTTAACTGATTTAACATGTTGTATTTATATAGGCTGTTCCCGAGGTTGCACTTTTATTAAAGTCAGTTGATGGCAGCACTCCATCTTACTTTTTGATTTTTCAGATTCTTTACACTTAAATTTGCAATCTTAGGCGAGTTAATGCACTGCCTTGTTACTTATTTGTCCCTTTCCTTTCTCTCTCTCTCTTCTTTTTTTTTTTGGCTTTTTGTTTTTTGTTCCTTTTTTTTTCGATGAATAAATATTACTTGTCAAAAGTGATGCTTGGGCAATATGAGCCACTAGATAATGCCTTAAGGCCCTTGACCTGAGGTAAGTGCAATAAGGCACTCGCCTTCTATTCCTATTGAACAACTCAACTAAGATGATTGGTGCTCAATGCTAGAACCTCATTAAACTTGTGGCTCAACAATTAGATTACTCTGCTAACCTTTAGATCGGAATGGATGATAGCAAGTAACTAAGTGGACTGGTAGCCTTGGGAAAGGGCTTTTTCGTCATTCTCCATGTTCCCAAGTTTCTCTAAAAAGCTTTGTGTTCTATCTCGTTCTTGCTCTCTCTCACTTCAGGCAGAGTGGGGGTTTTTATTAGAAAATGATGATGATGTCCACCCAATCAGGAACTTTCTTTGCTTTATACCCTTTTGCTTGCTTCTTGCTAACACAAAACACCAATTTGTGAAAAGTGTGAAAGAGCACATGGATCAAGTAGTCAGCTAGTTTGCCAAATAACCTCCAATCCCATGGCTGAAAGCATTCCCATTAATTCCTAAAACATTTATGTACTGCATTCTTGTCCAGTGATTTTATGTCCATTGCTTTCTCATATCTTTTTAGTCTCTAACTCTACCTTGTCATAAACCTGAACAAGTAATGTTATTTTGTTCTTTGCAATAAATACACTACAGGGTGAAGTCCTTGTACTGAAAATTGATGATAATGTCGATGACTGTGATTGTATTATTGAAATTCAAAAGACACCATCAACGACAATTACATGTCAGTATCTTGCTTCACTTGGGCTTGCACTTTTTGACGCCCACTGCCTTGGGCAATCTAAGTACCTAGCACCTTGAGGGTGTATTTTGGCTTTGATTACCTTCTTTAAAAAAAAATAATAATAAATAAATCTTTCAACTGACACTTTTGATGCAAATTTCTTGTTTTTATGCATATTTAGTGACATTTCTTTAATTTTTTTCCCTTAATTCCTTCTGGTTAGCTTCTTATGAGATTACTATGTTGGCAAATAATACAAAGTGTAGCTCATAGAGCATCTTAGCAATGTTTAACTTATGAAATGTGATTCAATGATTGTTGAGTGTAAATGCTGGCAAAAAGAAATGCTAACGGGCATGATTGTTGAAGAGTTGACATTAATAATTCATTGGTTGGACTTCTATACTCAGTAACCTACATGTCCATGTAATGTCGTTTGTCTTTGCTAGGTGATAATGAATTTTCTTTTTTCATAGGTTGCTTACATATGGGTTAGCTGAACTGCAAATTGAGGGTGATGGGAATTGTCAGGTTGAATGAATCACCGTTAATTTCTTTTTCTATCAACTCATGCTTGCCCCTTTCTTTGGTTATAGTTATTGCATCTTGATGTATTTAGCAAAATATTTGTTCAAAATATTGGACAGTTTCGAGCTTTAGCAGATCAGTTGTTTCGCAATCCAGACTATCACAAGCATGTAAGAAAGCAGGTCATCAAGCAGGTATAGGTGATAAACTTCACTAATACATCACTTCTTTAGCTAATATTATGTGGACATTGTAAACATTATTAGTTAAGATGTGATGGATGCTCAGAAAATTGTTTTCGTGGAGCAAATATTCTTATCTATTAATGGTTCTTCTGCTTATTCTTGAGATGGTGTTGACTATCATTGATATTGGGGGCTCTATGTTCTTATTTTGAGTATTTGGTGGTATTAGAGCAGATTATCAATTTGGAGGTGGGTGATGTTGACCTGGGATATGTCGGTGTTTTGATATGATACAATAATCATCAGATTTGCAAAAGGTGAAAAATGGGGGAGATTGATGCAGGAGCATCTAAGCAGCCTGCAAAGCCAAGCAGGACCACTTGTTAAATAGGATTAACCCACCATCTAGCATGACTCCTGTCTTTACTTTTGTCTTTTTCGGTGTTTGCTTTGTCTTCTTTTATGTTACTTCTAGGATATTTATGTACCTAGCCTTTTAAGAAAGTCATGTGCCTAGCACGTAACTTTATTGTGTTTTTTCGATTGCTAAGATTAGAAAGATACATTTGCAGTGATTGGCTGAGAGTGTGTGGTTGTTAGAGACCTAGTATAAGTGGTATATTTTTAAGTCTTTCCAAGGATGTTTTGCTTACTTATCATAAAAAATAAGACGTGGTATCTTTACTGTGGTCTCTTGATCCCGGATTTTAGATTCTCGTTCAAGTCTTTTGCTATCTTTTGGTATAACCTGATGCTATATTGTTGGGTTTCTTAATGCTTTTTGAGTTTGAGATTTTGTTCTTGGCGAGAAGATCTGTTGATTGATATCAAAAGCCATTTGGTGTTCTCTTGCATTTGATAGTTAGCTTTCAATTCATGATGGAAGAGTTTTACTAGAGGAGATAGAAATATGGATTGGAAACTCTTTATGGGATGGGGGAGGCTGGGGAATCTTGGAGTGCTAGGTTAAGGTAAGGAGCTAGACTATGATTAGGGATACCCCTTGCAAGGGAGAGATGGATGACAGGTATAGTTCAGCAACAACTGTAAGGATCAGCCGGCAAGATAACTCAGCTTATAGTGCAGCAACAAAAGACAAAATATGAAATTCACTAATTAACTTGGGATAGGTACATGCATACACACATACATACAATATGTAATAGCATATACACAATTCTAGAAAGTGGTGTATATTGTGTACTCATTATGATCCATGTCTTACATTATGTCTTGTTTGGACTGGGACTGCTAATAGGATTAAGTTAGTCCAAAGTCTTGACCCTTTTGGCTCAAGGTTGTATGCGCTTACTGTGAATTGAATTTTGACTGGGATTGAGCTTGGCCAGGGATTTTAGACCCAAAGTTGAATTCAGCGCAGCCCTGTGAGTATTTTCAAAATGTCTATTCAATATTATCATTTGTAACAACATATTCGACAATTCGTGTTGTCTTATTGGTCAAGTGGTGGGTCTGCCTGGAGGTCATGGGTTTGAGTTGTTTCGCATGCAGAACTTAGTGATAGTGGGTTTGTTTGGTAAAATTTTTTAGAGGGTGTGTTTTGCTTTTTGTTTGTGATGAGACATAAATGTGAAAGTAGTTTTGTGTGTTGAGTTGTTTGTTAATGCTTTTGCTTTTATGGTAAAAAGCAAAATCCTGTCCTAAAAAGCATTGCCAAATGAGCCCCGTCTTTCTTTTTCTCAAGAGTTTCCCTACCACAGTCCAATGCCAGCTTCTTTGCGAAGCTCCTTTAATCACCTAGGGCTGCACTTGGGCTGAAAAGACTCGAGAAATTTTTGGCTGGCTAGGCTTTTTAAAAGCTTTGTCCATCCTGCTGAGCTCAGATGACCTCAGTGTGGCTCAGCCAGGCCTTTAAACAGGCCTATTTTGGAGCTCGCCTGGATAATACTTTACATTGAATGCCTTCTTTCTGTTGATAATTCATAACTACTATGAGAGATGCAATTCTAGCTGTTGATATGGGATGAAGACTAGATTCATAATATCAAGAAAAGTGATACCATGTCTACATAGTCAGTTTCCATTGTGACGTTTATGGAAACCCCTTCTTTTTTTTTTTTTTGTTTTGTGTGGTTTCTTGTCTCAACTTTACTTGGGCTGTTTCCTCAGATTGAGCAATCTTAACCTATGACCAATCAAAGTTTTGCTTTTTTTTTTTCACTATAACTTCCAAAATAATGCAAATGTATCTGTTTTTGTAAGTAAACAATGCAATTTTTAAACAATATAGAGTAGAAATAGGCTTACCTATGTTTGTGTTTCTACACTTGTGCCAATTTGAATATTGTTCGAGGGAAGTAAACTCTGATTTAATCTGATCTAATTTGCCCTCCAGCTAAAGCATTTCAGAAAATTATATGAAGGTTATGTCCCAATGAAGTACAAAATCTACCTAAAGACTATGAAGAAGTAAGACATCTATCTGCACAGTGATTCCTGTTGGTTTTGTTGCAAAATTATAGAGCATGTTGTCATTACTTGTGAGTAAACAGTAATTCAATTTTTGTATAAATATTTGTATTTTACTAGATCAGGTGAGTGGGGAGATCATCTTACTCTACAAGCGGCTGCGGACCGAGTAAGTTCAATCTTTACCATTCATTTTTATTACTCTTTTTTTTTTTTGTCTTGGAGAAAATATGTTCAGCACTATTTTTTTACATCACAAATTTCTTGTAAAATTATTTCTTGTATTGTGTTAGAAATGATACAAGTGTGAGTTTTGTTTCCCTCCAGGGAAAAAACAAAATGTTAATATGCTCTTGTCTCATTCAAATAGCAGAAAGGAAATAGTAGGGGTGGAAAAGAAAAAAAGGGTAAACATATATTCAATATGATATGGAAGGTAGCTTGTTCCAGTAATCCTTGTGTAATCATGAAGTTGACAAAAAAGTTGGTCAGAAAATCCATCAGCTTATTCCCTCTAAGATGATGAGAGAAAATGAAACTAGGGATTTTTATATTTGTCTTTGTTTTCCTTAGATGTGTAGTAACTTCACCAAGGAGGTATTATGTTCTCACTAATGACAACCAAACTTGGAGGAGCTGATTCGAACTGCATGTATCAAGAACCACAAGAACTGCAATTGTTGATGATTACAGAAGTATTGAAGCTTATTGATGTCTGTAGAACTGTGGAGAATTGTGTCTCACTTGTACATATCAAGTCATTCTTATTAAACATGGAAAGTATTGACAACTTAATTTTATAGGTGATTTGTCACATGCCAAATTGGTTAGGGTTGCGGAGTGTGTGTGCGTGTTCGGTTGCATGTGTAGGCATGGTTTTAGAGAGCTGAGGCTTAACCCAAAGTTTCAAATAAGTCCACCTTGGTAAGATATACTTAATTATTGAACCCAAAACAGGTCTTGATGGTCAGCACTTGTACTAGTTGTGATTTCATGACATGGTTTTAGAGAGCTGAAGTTTAACCAGAAGTCCTTATTTGCAAGATAGAAACTAGTGATTATTAAATTATTGAATACAGTGGTTGATGCTGGCAATGGCTGAATCCTGCAACTCCCAGCATTAGATTAAAGAAATTAGGGTTAGGGTTAGAGTTAGGAAGCATAGGGAATAGAGTTTAGGATTTGATTAGGCTTATAGGGATGGTTGCAGAAGTCTTTATTGGCAAGATAGAAAATAGCGATTATCAAATTATTGAATACAGTGGCTGATGCAGGCATAGGCTGAATCCTGCAACTCCCAGCATTAGATTAGAGAAATTAGGGTTAGGGTTTGAGTTAGGAAGCATAGGGAATAGAGTTTAGGATTTCATAAGACTTATAGGGATGGTTGCAGATCTGATTTGATCTTAGTCTTAGATCAATCAGAGAGAGAGAATAGATTTGGGGGCAAGTAGAAGATTAAAGAGAAGGACAGCCACAGGACCAACCAACGACCACAAAGCAAACTTTTCAACAACCCAGCCTGCCACCGAAGTACTTAACGACTGCAACATTCTCCGACCATTGTAGACGTCACCGACCACCATAGAAACCTTTGACCGACACAACTATACACCATTATAGATTGTTTCTAAATAGGGTAGAACTCCTAACACAGCTGTCACAATACCGGTTCTGCCGTTTACATCAAAACCACCAGCGACGAGGAAGCTAACGGCGGCGATGACGACGACATCACACCACTGATGACGGTGATATTGGCACCATCTACCCCCAATCACGGGCATGAAGCCCAATTTTCAGAAATCCACGATTAGTAGCACAAAACAGAGAAAAAAATAATAAAAAAAAGACCCAAAAGGAAGAAGCAAAGAGGAGCGGAAGCAATCAAAGGGTGTGCAGTCAAACCGTAGGCTCTGATACTATGTTGTAGGGTTTGCATGGGAAGAAAATAGAGAAAGAAGAGGCTATGTTTTCTACATAGCCTCTCTTAGCTCATAATAAATTGTAAAATTCAATACAATGACCAAAATACCCCTATAACAAATTCCTGTCACCAACATATTCTTTTAACCTTAACAAACTCTTCCAACACTTAAGATGGACCTGCTACCTATACTTACTGGAACAAAATGTCGACTGATGGATTGTTTCATCTTTGCCCATGTTCTGACTTCCCCGAATCCATGATTTATGTGAAGTTCTTGTTGCTTAAGCTACCAAAACCTGGCTATCACTTTAACTTTGCCTTAGAAAAATATACAATTCAAACTTCATTCATCCCAAACCAACAAAAACAACTCCCTAAACTGTGTAAGCATTCTTGAAAATTTCAGGATTGCATTCAACATAAAGAGCGGGCATATCTAGCATGAGTCATTTGTTAAACTTTTCTTGCCTTATTTATCCACAATCTTTATTGCTAGTGATTTAGAGACAGTGGCTCATAATGTTTGAGATTGTTAGATCTGTCCTTTCAAGGAACAGAGTTCATGATGCTTTCTTTTTCTTCTTGTGTTTCATTATTATATTGTTTGGTCTTTATTTTCACGGATTTAATGATTTCTTAGTGGTTTTGTTCCTCTCAACTTCTTAATATTTAATAATTTCTGATGATTGGTCTCTGACTTATAATGACATTCTCTCTAGTTTGGAGCCAAAATTTGTTTAGTCACCTCTTTTCGAGACACTTGTTTTATTGAGATCCTTCCCAAAGACAAGAATCCGACCAGAGGTAAATATTGTGTAACTAGATTTATTTTGAACTCCTGGCATTTATTTTCAGCTACATTTTTTGTCATCTTTCTATATTTATCTTATTTCTGGTGTTGTTTACTTGACAACTATGTCTGTTGGCTGTTATCATCTACTTACCATAGTTCTGTTTTGCTAAATTTATTTGCTATGACTTTAGGGACATGACCTAATTTTTTAAGCAAATGAATTTCTTAAATGTCAAAACTCAAGACTCAAAATAATGCTCCATAAAACGACAGTTCAAAAATATAAAAACTTAAGCGAGGGAGTAGAGAAGAGTGTCTTTCAAAACAGGTCCCTATATTGTTCAGTTTCTAGAAGTTGTTTTGGTTTAAATTTCAATTGTTTTTTTTTGTCCAGGAGACCAGACAGCCAACAATCCTTTCACCTAGTAATTGTGTCCATCAAATGACTCCAATATTTCCTTTGTTATTGGTGTATAACTTGAACTGTTAATAAGTTGCTTTATAGTGATGAATCTTATGGTAGTATACCCAAAAAAATATTATACAAGGCAGACTAATCTCATAAAACGGGCGAATGGTTGACCACAATAGGTTATGTCTATCACTACAATGACAAAAATGTGCTCTTCAGGGAAGAGCTTGGGTGAAGTGAAGCGAAAATTTGATTAAAAGAAATAAAAACGTTAAATATTATAACTGAAAGGAAAAGTTGCTAAGTCATTGCTTCTGCATGTTTTGCATCAACTATTCGTTGGCCTATAGTCTTTATTGCTCACAGCACAAAGGAGTGCATTGACCAGTAGTTTACCATTATATCTTATGATAATTCTTGTTTTTGCCTGCAATATATTTAGATTCATCTTAGTGTGGTATTTTAAGAGTGGTCTACATCTAAATTTTCCTACGTTTATGTAATAAGGTTTCTATTTCTTTTGTCTTTCCAGAGCTGTGGCTGAGCTTTTGGAGTGAAGTGCATTATAATTCATTGTATGCAATTGGAGGTGATGGACCCAACTATCATTTACTAACAACTTAATATCTGCATAGTTCGTTGACAAATAAGCCTGATTATTCTTTTACTGGATCTCTTTACAGATGTTCCCACCAGGGTTGCCAGAAAAAAGCATTGGCTTTTCTAGAGTTGAACTGCTCGTTTACTCTCAATACTGGCCAGCGTTTACTTGATCCAAATGTAACTTGATGACATTGCGCATGACTCCAAATTCACCCATTGTGTTTTTTGTATATGAAAATGCATTATAGTTTGATCCTGTAGCTTCAGTTGTAACTATACTTGATAAGAGGATGGCTGAGTCAAGTCTACCATGAAATCTTTTTACGTTCTTTGTTTTTTGTCTCTCTTCCTTTCCCAAATAACCATATTAGAATTTTATTATCCTTGTATTTCAAGAAGCAGACACTTTGTACATTCTTTGTTTTTTGAGCAAGCAGAGATTCCCTAGACTTACTTGGAAGAGCCTATTACTTGGAAGGGCAATTTTTCATAATCTTGCAGCCCTTATTCCACTCCACATATATAGGAGAATTAGTTACAATGTTTGGGGAGAACATTCTGAAAATGACAGCTGCTAGGGCAGTTGGTAGGGGCAGATTTCCTTCTAGAAGAGTACAAAATATTGCAGCCTAGCATTCTAAGCTTTCTAATACTCCCCCTCAAGCCCAGCTTGGAATAAGATGACTCTAACCGATTCTATTTAATGACTTTGTGAAAATATAAGCAAGTTGGTTTTTAGACTTTACAAATGGTGGCTATTTTTAAACTCAATATTTTGTCTGGGACAAAATGACAATCTACTTCATTGTGCTTAGTCCTCTCATAGAACACAGGCTGGAGGCAATATGTAGAGCAGCTTGATTATCACAAAATAGTGGAATAAGAATAGGTGTTGAGAAACCTATCTACGGAAGAAAGTGTTGTAATTGAATGAGGAAAAGGGCTACAAAGGAAAATTTTTCTCACTACTGATCTAAATGGAAGAAAGAATGGGAGATCATTTTGCATTTGATTTTCCAACTACATTTTCTTTTTACTCTTCCATGTTACAAGATTTCTTCCCAAAAAGGTATAATATTTCGTAGTAGACCTTCTATTTGAAGGTGATCCTATCCGGTCAGCATCAATGAAGCTTTCTACCCTAAGATGATCATTTTTTTCTAAATAATATGCCTCACCCTAAAGCTCACTTTAAATATCGAACAATACAAATAGTAGTGTCCCAATGTGAGGGTCTCATAGCCTTCGAGTACCCAACAATCTAGTCTCCTCGAGGATGCCGAGTATATACTTCTTCCAAGAAGTACTAAACTTTACCTAGATCTTTGGTGTAAAAGCGTTGATGTAAAAATTGTTTCAGCCTAATGATTCTGCCAATCACTTTGAGTAATCACAATTTCATCTACATAGACAACCAGTATGATATACCTAATAGCACTAAGTGAAAGATCGAGTAATTTGTCAAGCATTGATGAAGATAAAAATCTATCACTGCTTTTAAGAATTTTCTAAACTATGTTCTCGATGATTGCATCTATTACTGCTTTTGAGGATCTTTCAAACTATGCTCTCAATGATTATTTGGGACTATATAATGCTATCTGAACTTTGCAGACACTGCCTCGATACTCTCATTGAGCAAGAAACTCAGGTGGTTGCTTCATATAAACCTCCTCAAATAGATCATTATGAAGGAAGACATTCTTTACATCTAATTGATAAAGAGGCCAATCAAGATTGGCAGCAAAGGCGTTCGTAATGGGTGAACTGCCATTATGTCAGCCCATGCACGAGGGGTGCTTGGCATGTGAAAAATTAGCTACTAGGCCTGGAAAGAGATTTAAGCCTAAATAAAAACAAAAAAAAGTCAGTGGACCGGCCCAATGGGCTCCCATGTGAAGCAGATGCTAACAAGTTTCTCGCCCATCTCGTAGATTATTCTGCATTGTATTATATATACGAGTGACACATAGGATTTCAATTGCCAATTATGAATTCAATGCTACTTTTAATTGTGCTCTCATGATGGGGGCACCAATATCATTTCTCTATGTGAGAATATATATGCAATAGCAAATTAATTAGGTACCTGAATTAATTTGTTTGCAGAGAAAGCGAAATGGGCCAAAGCCCGCTAATCCTACTAGAGCTCAGCCCATTTTCTCCTTAATCCACGAGTAAACGTAATCCCTTCTCATCTTCTCCTTTATACTTTTCAAATTTCCCAATCTTAATAATTAGTTCGGAATTGCAAATTCGTAATTAATAAGTGAGATTTAAATTAAATTATTTGAAAATTACGTATTAAAAAATTATGATTTATAAGATGTGCTTTTTTGAAAACGCAAATTTTAAAAGTTAAACTACGATTTTAAAAGACCAAACTATAATTTTGTTAAAAATTTAATTACGTTTTCAAAAATCTCGATTTAAAACTACAACTTTTAAAATCGTATTTTTTAAAATCACAATTCCGAACCAACCCTTATTCTTTCACCGCACAGCCCTTGCTTCTTCTTCTTCACCCCACCGCACCGCAGCTTCTTACCACGGACGCATTCACCCCAGAAAAAAGAAAAACGAAATTGGTGGAAAGCATCCACCAGAAAAAAAAAAAAAAAAAAAAAAAAAAAGAAAAACTTCTTACCATGGATGCATTCACCCCAGAAAAAGAAAAACGAAATTGGTAGAAAGCATCCCCCGAGAAAAAAAGAAGAAAAAGTACTCCAACGGCGCGCGCCGACGCCACTATTGACTCGACCATCACTGGGTGATCATTAACTAAGGCAAGAGGATATCAATGTCATCGTTTTGCTCGTCATTCTTCTCCTTGTTCTTACGACATCGTTTTTCGGATTGAATAATCTGTACTCTGAGCCGGTGATGATGTGGAGTTGAGTCAGAGTGCCGCTTACTAAGTGGTATATCTTTAATATTCATGCCGGTGACGGTCCCGGTCCCGGCAAGTTCTACTCAAAACCGCTCATTCCTTTTCTGATCGGAATTCCGAACCAACCCTAATTCTTTCACCACACAGCCCTTGCTTCTTCTTCTTCCCCCACCGCACCACAGCTTCTTACCACGGACGCATTCACCCTAGAAAAAAGAAAAACGAAATTGGTGGAAAGCATCCCCCAAAAAAAAAAAAAAAAAAGAAGAAAAAGCTTCTTACCATGGACGCATTCACCCCAGAAAAAAGAAAAACGAAATTGGTAGAAAGCATCCCCCGTGAAAAAAAGAAGAAAAAGTACTCCAACGGCGCGGCACCGACGCTGCTATTGACTCGACCATCACTGTGTGAATCATTAACTAAGGCAGGAAGATATCAATGTCATCGTTTTGCTCGTCATTCTTCTCCTTGTTCTTACGATATCGGTTTTCGGATTGAATTGTTATACCCGAGATATGATTAGAGTATTTTGCAACTTAATTATACAAATGACTAAGTGAAAATGATAACCAAGAGTAGAAAGTTATTTTAGTAAATGTTTCATTCGAATCCGTAATTTCAGATTGACCATGCTGGAGTAAAATAGTCATAACTTTTCACTCCAAACTTCAATTGAGGCAAACTTTATGTCATTGGAAAGCTAACTCAAATTTCTACAACTTTTTAGTTTATAAGTTTTTCCAATTCTGTCGTTTTGGTGGTCAAATCTGCATCGTCCGCAGAAAACGTTTCAAGAGGTTCAGTAATTACAGACTGACCTTGCGAGAGTAAAATGATCATAACTTTTGACTCAGAACTCCAATTGATGCAAAATTTATGTCATTGGAAAGGTAACTCAAATATATACAACTTTTTAGTTTATGACTTTTTCTAATTCGATCTTTTTAGGGGTCAAAACTGCACCGTTCGCAGGTCGTCCGCAGCGCATCCGGACGAACCCTGTTACTGTTCACTCAGTATGCACCGTCCTCAAGTCGTCCGCAAGTTGTCCGGACGGTATGAACAGTATACCGGGTATAAAATGGTGAAAATGCGATTTTTCAGTTCATTTCTCACTTTTTCTGAACTGGAACGAACTGGAGCTCTCCCCTCTCTCCTAGGGATTGCTCTAAACCTTAAGAGAGTGATCTTTTGAGGTTTGGGTTGTGACTTCTAACACCGGTAACGCATTCTACAGTGTTAGATTATCATTTCCACCGATCGTTTGAGGTAAATTCTCAAACTTAAGTTCATTTTCTCAAGATTGAGCTAAACACCAATTGCATGTTGCTTAATCTTGATTGTTTGTCTAGGGTTTTGTCACTTTTGTGGAGCCCAAACGTTGGATCAAAGTTCCTTCAACCGGGTCTTCATATCATTGTGGTAAGTGTCTAAGTCTAGCTTTGTGATTTTACTCAAGTTACAATGTAGCATGTTAATCCATTGTAAATTGCCATGGATTAACTCTTATAGCTTATGGAATCATGTTATGAGTTCCATTAAGCCTTGGGTATTATGGGTTAAGTAATGATGAGGTTATAAGCACTTGTTGATTTTATTTTGAGTTATAGATGGTGTCTAAAATTGCATGCAATG